>CAIGRO010017134.1:0-11927 GCA_903798355.1 Fraxinus baroniana
CACAAAGCAACGAGGTCAACATATATATAGTAATAAGTGGGCTTTTAGGTTAAGTAGTGATTAGGCCCCAAGAGTACACTAGGTAACTAATAAGTGGGCTACATACTAAAAGGCATCCAAGGAATAATGATTCAGGCTATGAGTAGCTCTAATTAAATTAGGCTACTTCAAGTAGCCCTAATAGGTTTTAGGTTTAGATATTTACATTTGTAATATCGATATTTCACTTCAGTTATTGGGCAATGCTTACTAAATAAATAATGATTTAACATCATCGCTCGGGAAGGTCATTTGACAATAATTTCTCTAACAAACCATATCCTTGGTATCAAAAGACCTACAAAGAAAAGTTATTACCCATTAGTAATAATTTAAAAAGATGAGGACCGATAAAATTGAAAATTATTTATCTCCACCGATGTTTAGAAAATGTTTGCAACTTCTAAATCTCACCTCAAATGAATGTAGTCTAATACCAATTTGTTTAGTGCGTTCGTGAAAAATAGGATTTTTTCATAGATATTTAGAAGATTGACTATCAAAATATACTACTCATAATCATTTAAAATATAAAGTTCATGAAAAGGCCTCCAAGCCATAAAGCTTAATAGCTTCAGTGGTAGTAATATATTCAGATTTTGTCGATAATGCAACTATGTGTTGTAACTGTGATTTCCAACTGATACAAGAGTTAGACAAAGTAAACACATAAGAATAGGTATATTTTTTATTATCTCTATCCCCAGCATAGTCAGCATCTACAAAACCCTTCAATTTCACATTCTCTTTATTAACACCAAACTTTAGACCTACATCACAAGTCCCTTTTAAGTACCTTAACATCTATTTTAAGGATTCTCAATACTCGGGATCAGAATTAGACATGTATCTATTAAGAATACTAACAACGAAAGCTAAATCTAGTCTAGTGCATACCACCAAATACATAACAGATCTAATCACATTAGAGTATAGAATTCTAACATGTATTCTATTTCTTTTCCATTACAAGGAGCGTAGTCTTTAGATAATACAAAATGATTAGCTAAAGGTAATGTAATAGGTTTACAATCATGCATGTCAAATTTTTTTCAACACATTTAAAACATAAGATGACTGATGCAAAAACAAAACAGAATTTGACCCATCTTTTCAATTTCCATACCTAGGATTCTTTTAACTTTTTCTAGATCTTTCATGTCAAATTCACTATTTAAATTTATTTTTATATTACTTATCCACTTAAGTGATGAACCAACCAAGAACATATCATCCACATATAGTAATAAAAATTCATAGTCATTATTAGCATCGTCATGTTGGAATATAGGCAATGATTAAACTTACTCCGTTGAAACCCTATGGATAATACAAAAGAATCAAATCTTTTATACCACTGCCTAGGTGATTATTTTAGACCATATAAATTTTTTTTCAAGAAGCATAGATGATTAGGTTTTAGTTTATCTTTAAAACATTTTAATTGATTCATAAAAATTTGCTCATCAAGTTCACATGTAAAAAAACAGTTTTTACATCAAGTTGCTCAAATTCTCAATTAAAATGTGCAACCAATGCAAGTATGACTCTAATAGTGGTATACTTAACAACAGGTGAAAAAATCTCATTATAATCATTTTACATCAAGTTGTTCAAGTTTCCAGTCAAAATGTGTAACCAATGCAAGCATGACCCTAATAGTAGTGTACTTAACAACTGGTGAAAAAATCTCATTATAATCAACCCCCTCTTTTTGAGTGTATCCCTTAGCCACTAACCTAACCTTGAATCTTAAGGGTTCAGATGTACTAGTACCCTCCTTAACCTTAAATACCGACTTACAATCAATGGTAGATTTATTCTTAGGTCTAGGTACTAGTTCCCAAGCTTGATTCTTTTCTAAAGAATTCATCTCATCTTTCATTACCTTAAACCACTCTTCCGATTATTTACTTTTCCTCGTCTCTTCAAAGATTTTTGGCTCTCTATCAGCTAACTCCTCATAGCTCGCATGGGCAAAAGCTAATTCAGACTCATATCCAAATCTTATAGGTGCTCTAGACTATCTTCTCTCTATCCCTAGCTAAATTATAATCTGCTAAAAGATTCTCTTCTTCAGGTTTTTCTTCTATCATTATTTCTTCTCTATTCTCCATATCAAGTTGCTGAACCCGAGTCTCCCCCTCATTCTGTGTAATAAGGACGGAAGTGCTAAGTTTTTCTAACTTTACCTTCAACTGATTTCTCTCTTCACCTTGTTCTTTTTCACTCATAGGTTCAGATTCAGTTTTAAAGCGCAGCATTTCGCTTTCATTGAATGTAACATATCTACTCACAATAAACTTCACCCTCTTTTGGCTCTTATCCCACAACCTGTAACATTTGACTCCTTCAGGGTAACCTAGAAAAATACATTTTCGAAGTCTAGGTTCAAGTTTTCCCTCACTTTGATAAGAAAATGCAGCACAACCAAAAGTTCTAAGCATAGAATAACTACTCAGTTTACGGGACCATTTTTCATGCGAAGTCAAATTAATCGGATAATAAGCAGTCATAACATATTCTCCCTAAAGGGACTTTGGAATACCAGAACTTAACATCATACAACACATTTTATTAAATATAGTTTTATTCGTCCTTTCTGCTACCTATTTTGTTGAGGAGTGTAAGGAGAAGTTTTATGTCTTGTTATCCTATTTTCTTTACACAAATTGTAAAAATTAGTGTTACAAAACTCTAGGCCATTATCAATTCTCAAAAACTTGATTTTCTTACCAGTTTGGTTCTCAGCTTTTCTTTCTAATTATTAAAACTGTGAAAAGTATCAGACTTATCATTTAAAAGATAAACACACACTTTTCTAGTGTAATCATCAATGATAGACAAAAAGCACCTATTTTCACTCAAGGTGGGGCTGTTAGTGGGACCTCATAAGTCTGAATGCACATATTCAAACATGTCTTTAGTTTTGTAAACACTAGTGAAGAAAGAAGTTCTATGATGTTTATCAAGCACACAATAGTCACAGAAAGATAAATCAAACACACGGTCATTTCCAAACGTACCTTTTTCATTAAGAAGTCTAATCCAAGTCTATTGTGTCATTTATGTGTGTAGTCAGCCTTAACAGAAGAGATAGATGAATCTAAACCTCTTATCACTTCCTCAGTAGTGAAATAAATATCAATTTTCCTGATTTCTTTAATAGAGACAAGTGCACCCTTAACCAATTTCAAAATTTCATTTCCAATTATACCAGTGAAGTTAGTTTTCTCAAGTCTTCCTAATGAAATTAAATTTTAGAAAATTCAAGAATATATCTAACATCATTTAAAGTATACACAAAACCGATGTCAAACTTTAAGGTAAAATCACCAACTCCAACAATAGTATACGCAAAATTGTCACACAACATAATATGTCCATCATTTGATTCATGCAAATTTTCAAACCAGTCCTTTTATGATGTCACATGAAAAGATGCACTAGAATCAAGTATCCATTCATGCAAATGGGAATTATCAGCATGATAAGAATAGGACTTGTAATCATACAAATATCATCATCACCACTATTGAAAATAGAAGACAATATATTTACTTCATTTCTCTCCTTACTCTTAAACTTACCTTTTTCTTTATAGAAGTCCTTTATAAAATGCCTCATGGTCCCACAACTATATCATTTCTTAACATTGGTCCTAGATTTGGATCTAGACCTACCATTTCCCTTCTTTCTACCTCCATCACTAATTGATTCGTCACTACTCTGGTAACCATCATGACCGTTTTGTCTAAATTGAGTTCTAGCCATCATCATGTGAATCTTACCACTTTTCTTTTTTTAAATCTAATAATATCCATCTCCTTACTTCTAAGAGAGTCAATGATAATTTCAAGCGTCAAAGTATCCCTACCATACTTAATAGCATTCTCAACTTCTTTATAGGTATCAGGTATGGAAATCAGCAAGATAATATCATTGTAGGTGTTAGATATAGACTTTTCATAGCTAACAATATATTGAAAAAGTTTGTTAAATACATCCAAATTATCATCAAAATCATTTGAAAGATCCATTTTGAAACTTTAAAATGCTCAAGTACGTAAACTTGTTTGGAGTAGATTTGAGCAAATACAAGTCTTCCAACTTTTTCCAAAATTCTTTAGTGATTTTCAATTTACCCACTTTTTTTTTCAAAATGGCCTCAGACAAGTGTAAAATAATTGAAGTATGGGTAAGTTCTTCACCTTCTTCTTTTGGAAATTTAGTAGGAAAATTATCATCAATGACTTTTGAAACATTTTGTTGAATCAAANATTTGAGCAAATACAAGTCTTCCAACTTTTTCCAAAATTCTTTAGTGATTTTCAATTTACCCACTTTTTTTTTCAAAATGGCCTCAGACAAGTGTAAAATAATTGAAGTATGGGTAAGTTCTTCACCTTCTTCTTTTGGAAATTTAGTAGGAAAATTATCATCAATGACTTTTGAAACATTTTGTTGAATCAAAATACCTCTTTTTTTTTTTTTTTTTTTTTTGTCAGATTGAAAAATCATATTTTCCGTAAAAAGTTCCTAAATCAAAATTGTAAGTTGTCATTTTTAATAATCAATTAAAAAAACAAAATCCTAATTAAGTTCCACAAAGTAGGCATACAATCGCAGACAATATACACTGTTTTAGATTCCCATAGTTTCGTAAGATTCTCGATCTCAGATCAAAGGAATGTTCAAACGAATAAGATCTAGGTACTCTAATAAATTAACTGTGCAATAAGAGATTTTCCAATCAAACAGTTTCACACACAATATATCACAGAAAATATGCTGAAGTTTATCGAAAATAAACAATTTAGCCACGTAGAAACTGAAGGCAAGTAGTTTTTTTAATTTACAGCACGAGCAATAGTTACCCAACACGATAACTCCAATCGTATTGTCACTCCCACATGACAACGCGCTAGTGCTGAAAAATAAACGGAATAAGCCAATTTAGTAGAGCGGACCTATTGGAGTTCGTAAATAACAAGATATGTAAATTTACAACTTTAGGGCCACCGATATTCCTCATAAAGTCTCCTGCAACCGTAGCAACCAATCGAATGCAAACTGAATCACAAATGCGGAGGGGCAAAATTGTCCAAATTTCACTGTATCACCCAATAGAAAACTAACACCACAAAAACATTAGAAATCTCGTTAGAATAATTTTGTCTGAAGAAAGTTTTTGAAAGAGATCCTGGATGCGTCGTCACGCGCCGTCGCTGTCGGTGACCGTCACCACCACGCGCACCATTGTCGACTGCTCCTTACCCTGTAGAACCTGCCTATGGTATTAGATTTTTCAACCAACTACTGGTTTGGCTGGAAAACAGAATTTTAGGCTTAAGTTTAATAGAGAAAAACAAACAGAATTTTTATCTGTATTTTTGCCGATTTTTTATCGATTCCTCGCCAGATTTCACACAACCACGGCTCTGATACCAAAATGTTGAACTAAAATTGATCACCAAATGGATACCGAAATCAACACTACAAAGTCACAAACCTAAACCCAAACCCAAAACCCACACTCAACCGACTGCTAATTGGCTTTCCACTAAGGACACAACTAAGGGTTATTGCAGCCACACAATAGCCACAGTGACTAAGGAAGAGAAAATATGAGAAAACACTGCAAAAAAGAGCACAAAGTAAAGGATGCTGCCAGTAATTCTCAAGAAATGGAGGCTCAACAATAATGTTACAGCCAACACAAAGCAATGAGGTCAACATATATATATAGTAATTAGTGGGCTTTTATGTTAAGTAGTGATTAGGCCCAAGAGCATAGTAGGTAACTAGTAAGTGGGCTACATACCAAAAGTCGTCCAAGGAATAATGAGTCGGACCATGAATAGCTCTAATTAAATTAGGCTACTTCAAGTGGCCCAAATGAGTTTTAGGTTTAGATCTTTACATTTGTATTGTCGGTATTTCACTTCAGTCATTAATCGATGCCGACTGAATAGAAAATAACTTAACATTATCATCCGGGAGGTCATTTGATAACAATTTACCTAACAAATCATATCATTGGGTATAATGATGTGATGCGACTCTTCTTCCTTAATAGCAACATTGTATTATCTGATCCTCACATAAAGGTGCTTTGGCTAACTCAAATGAGCACTTATGACTTTTTGTTTTTTAACACTTGAAATCTCCAAATTCAGAAGGAGTTATTGTTGAATGGATGTTCTTGCCCTACTACCTTATGAAGCACAAATATGGCGTGCTAGTGTCTAGTGGTTTGAATAACAACTTGGAAAAATTCTCTCCACATTTGAAGCCTCCAATTCATAGTCAAGCATATTTGAGAGTTTTTTATGTTGAAAATAAGTTAACTTTCAAATTGAAAATTAAAATTTCAATTTTCTTGTAATTTAATTTTTCAGTTTTTCTTATTTTAATTTTCAAATTCCATACAAAACTTAATATCATTATTTTATTTGTAACATATATTTAATTTGATTAATTTTCATTATGAGAGTATTGAGTTTTTCCACTATAAAAGGGGATGGATATCCCATTGTTTTACACACAACAAAACAAAACTTGAAAACACTCTCTACTTATCTCACATTATTTTCTTATAATTTTGGCAGTTGATAGTGGCTTGTTCTATCTTTTTCAGTGGCCATGCCCATAGAAGAAGAATCGACTCTGAGCTATAAGAGCTTTATCTTGGAGCGGTGTAATGCCAAAAATACCTGCACGAATGGGAGGACACATGACTTTAGAATAGCATTTATCGCGACTTTCTTTGGCCGTCTTTTCTAACTCTATTATCATATTTATATTATTTGATTCATGCTTATAGTTGATAATTTATTATGCCAATCACGTAATTTTCACAGCAATCTAAAGTCGGGGGTGATTTGTCTAATAATAGTTGGTGGTCGTTGTTATTATTATTATTATTTGATTCTCTTGATATTTTTTTGAAACTTTTATAATTTCCATTATGAAACTTACTGCATAAATTTTGCATTCTGGGAGCTAATAAAAATTTTATTGATTAAATATTGCACTCTTCTAAATTGCTTCAATATTTTAATTTTAAGTTCGTTTTCCATTTTAATAACTTAGTGGAAAGTTTTGAAACATATATTAGTTACTTGATTGCCTATCAAGTCAATAAAATAATCGTTTTTTTTTTTTATCTTTAAAACATTTTTAGAATTGAAGCATATATTATTGCATGCCAATTGTTTGCTTAATTGCCGATCAAGTCACAGTTTTAAATTTTTAAAACATTCCCAAAATTGAAGCTACTGATCAAGTCAATTGAAAAAAAAAAACGTTCGGTGCATTGTTAACACTACAACAAAGTTTACTTTTTATGACATGCATTGTATGCCGTAAAAAGTACTTTACAACATATGGCTGAAAGCCATATAAAACAATGCAGTAAAAAGTTATTCGCATATAAGGCATACCGTAAATAGTTTATTTTTACGGCATGTCATATATGCATACCATAAATGAATGTCACAAAAAGCTACTTTTGTTGTAGTATAATATAAAATTAACCCATGTTTGAGCCAAATTATTTTCTTATTAAAATGAAAAATATGGCCGTTATCCATCACACCTTTAAATTCAAATTTTCTATCTCTTGTGTGGGCCCAATAACGACTATATTTTTCATTCTCCTTCTACAATAATTTGGCTTAAACAGGGCCTTAATTGTGAATATTGCATTTGAAACTTCAATATTCATTTAATCTCTTATATTATTACTTGGAATATTTGTTGTTAGAGAATTAATATAGTCTAGTTTTAAATATTTGACTTAAGTGAAAAATTTATATATCTAAAGTTACTTCTCTTTGCCTTAGTAATTCATAGTGTAAGAATGACATTTCGTGAAAATACCAATAGTGCTAAACCGGAAAATTTTGATGGAAAAAACAAGTAGAATATTGGTTAACTGTTCTATGGTTAATTTCTATTATAAAAGAAGATAATGAAGGTAAAGGGTCTACCTCATGGTATAACCCAGAACATATTGAATTACATCGTCATAATCGAACTTTAACTGCTCTTTTCTGATAGACTTTATGATATTATCAAAATATCACGAGTGCTAAAGAGCTTTGGAAAACTTTAGAGGAAGATGAATTGATGATGCTGGAGTTGATAGATTTAACGCGTCAAAACAACTATGTTATGGTGGACGAAAATCTATAAACAAACAAATCCATGAATTTCAAAATTTACTACGACATGTAGAAGGAAAAGGGTCAAATTTTAGTGAGGACTATAAGGTTTCATGCCTTAAAGATAAACGGATTTTGCTAAAGGTCTTAGACATAAGTAAGAGGTTTTAAAATTGAACCAAGTATTCAATTCTTTGAAAATAGAAGAGCATCATAGAAATCGTATCAACAAAGTTGATGAATCACATGCTAAAGCAAATTTGGTAGAATATCCAAAAACCCCTACTAGCTCCTCAAATAGCATCATAGAAATCATATCAACAAATTCGATGAATTACATGCTAAAGCAAACCCCTACTAGCTCCTCAAAGCAACTTCAGTCTCGAAGTAATAGGTTTTAGAAAAACTTTCATTATAGACAAAATTTACAATCTAAGAATATTTACATTTAAGGATAACAAAGGCAGATAGAAGAAAGAGCAAGGGCCACGTTATGTATGCGGAAGAACCAACATCTCGCTCGATATTTCTACTACAAAAGGACTAAGGAGTAAAAGCTTAATAACAATTTTTGAAAGGATCAAGTGAACAAGTTGAAGGATGGTGAACATTCCATTAGGTGTAAATCATCAACCTCTTTAGTCAATTTTACTTATACTAGTAACAAATGGTGGTTAGATTCTGGAGCAAATGTTCATGTTTGTTTTGATAAGAGTTTGTTTAAAATCTTATCAGACTTAACGCAGAGGAAGCGTAATTTTGGGAACCATTGCTTTTGTATCGAGAATTGGAAGTGTTGAGCTTAAGATAACTTCTAGGAAGAGTCTAATTTTAGATCAAGTTCGTCGTATTCTTGAATGTTGAAGATATCTAGTTAGTGGATCATTTTTAGTTCAACAAGGTTTTAAACGTGTAATGGAATCAAATAAGGTTGCTATAAAAAAATAATGTTTTTTGTTGAAAAATGTTATATTAGTGATGGATTGTTTAAATTGAATATTATTGAAAATCTTTATCATGATTCTTCTATGGTTCCTAATGTTGAAGTCGGTTATTTGTGAAAGATTGGGTCATGTTAGTAATATGAAGATCAAGAAACTTATGGATCTAAACTTGATTCCAAAATCTCAAGTTGGTAATAATAAGTGGAACGTTTGTGTGCAAGCCAAACAAACTAAGAGCCCTTTTAAATCTATTAGAAGGGAGACAAACCTCTTAGAACTAATTCATAGTGATGTTTGTGATTCTAATAGATCACTAACACGAGCTAGTAATAAATATTTTGTAACATTTATAGATGACTATTCTAAGTATTATTTATCGGAAACGAATGATGAAGTCTATGATAAGTTCAAAATCTATAAAACGGAGGTCGAAAATCGATTAGAATGTAAGATAAAAATCTTGAGGTCCAATAGAGGAGGAGAATATGCCTGGAATAATCTTAAGGATTACAATGAGGATAACAATATAATACATGAAGTGGCACGTCCTTATTCACCACAATCCAATGGGATTGCAGAAAGAAAGAATAGAACTTTAATGGATATGTTAAATGCTATGATCATAAGTTCTGGAGCACCTGAAAACTTATAAGGTGAAGCTATCCTAGTTTCTTGTTACATATTGAATTGAGTAACTGTTAAGGACAATATTAAACTCCATATGAGCTATGGAAAAAGAAATTCCCTAGGTTAGATTTTCTAAAAGTGTGGAGATAGTTGGCAAAGGTAGTTATACCTGATCCTAAAAGAAAGAAAATAAGGCTAAAAATTGTAGATACTATTTTCATAAGATATGCTCAAAATAGTAGTGCAAGTTGGTTCTTGATTGTAAATTTTGAAGTAAGTGATATTACAAATAATACTATCATTGAAGCTAGAGATGCTACTTATTTTGAAGATGTTTTCCCATTTAATACTAAAATTTCAAGTGAACCCCCGACTTCTAAGAAAGTGTTTTTAAATAGTATTCCATCTAGTTCATCTTTAGAAGGCGAAGTTGAACATGAACTTAGGAGAAGTAAAAGGACTAGGAAAGAGATATCGTTTGGAGAAGAATTCTTTGCATATCTAGTTGAAGGTGAACTTGAAACTTATAAAGATGCTATGGTCTCTACTGATGCATCTTATTGGAAAAAAAGCTATCAATAATGAGTATGGGTCAATTATACAAAATAATACTAGGATTTTATGTGATTTACCACACGGTAGTAAGGCAATATGATATAAGTGGGTATTTAAAAAGAAGTTGAAAACTGATGGAAGTACAGATAAATATAAAGTTAGGTTAGTAGCTAATGAATTCACTCAAAAAGAAGGAATTGATTATTTTGATACATATGCTCTTGTTCCAAGAATAACTACTATTAGATCATTGTTAGCATTAACTAGTATTCACAAATTGATCATTCATCAAATGAACGTTAAGACTATATTTTTGAATGGTGATTTAGATGGAGAAATATATATGGAACAACCGGAAGGATTTAAAGTCAAAGGACATGAACATAGAGTATGTGATTAATGAAGTCATTATATGGACTAAAGCAATCTCTTAAATAGTGGCATGAGAAGTTCAATAGAATTATACTAAATTATAGATTTAAGATTAATGCACATGACAAATGTGTATATTGCAAAGAAGATAACAACGAGCATGTGATACTTTTTTTATATGTAGATGACATAGATTTGGGAAATTTAGGATTTGTTAATTATGTGACGAGTTATTTGTCAAAAGAATTTTGAAATGAAAGATTTGTGAGAAGCTCATATAATTTTAGGAATGAAGTTAAGGAAAAGATCTAAAAGAATTTCACTAAATCCGTCCAGTACTAATGAAATGAGATATTTGCATATTTACTGTAAAGGTTAAAAGTGCAATTTGAGAAATGGTAGATTTAACTCTTATCATCCTCTATAAATAGGGATGGATATAGAAGTGGGACAAGCCTCCCTTTCATTCCTTTTCTTAGATAAGCTTTATTTTTCTCTCTTTATTTAAGTTAATTAATTAGTTAATTATTTATTTATTTAGACAATTTTTAATTAATTATTTGTTTTAAGTACTTAATTAACTTATGAGTATGAATTAAAATTCTTGTTTTAGGATTCTTTAATAATTGAAGGAAGATAAAATTAGAGTTAAATTTAATTAATTAAATCAATAATGGTGAATTATAATTTCTCTATTTCAAATTCTTAATTCTAAAAGTTCTAAAAATCTATAAGTTACTTCAAGAAATAATGAGTTTAGTTTACTTAGCTTGCATTATCAAAGATTGCGTGAAAGAGATTCGGGGAAAAGATGGTAAAAAGATGAAATAAAGAAAAATAGTTTGAAGAAAGGGAGTAGGGATATAAAATGATTTAGTATAATAGTTGTTGACATTATCATGATATTGCTTATGGAAATTGGGCCACTGATATATGTATATATGTGGACATGGTAAATTCAATTGGAAAGAAAAGATTTAGCACTTGAGGCTTTAACTTAAATTACTTTGATTTAGTTATATGATAAAACGAGAAGTAAAATGTTATAATGCATATATAGTTTCAAGGGTGAGGTATGTTAGAAAATTAGTAAAGAAGAATATGGATTGGATAAGAAATTGATTTATATATTTACACACACACACACACACTCGTGTGTTAAATGAATTGAAAAATGGATCAAACATGAAATGGAAAATAATATGGTAGTGTATTGGCTAGC
>CAIGRO010017166.1:0-10136 GCA_903798355.1 Fraxinus baroniana
CTCTAAAATCATACTTTTTCTTTTCTATTTTCTAACTATTTTACGAATTAAATAAAATATTTACAACTCGGGGCTTAAGCAGAGCTGCAGCCCGTGACACTATGGCAGGGGAACGTCCTCTGGCAAACCCACCCTATGGCAGGCACAGGCCAGTACAAATAATAGTTCGGAAAAGCACAGGCACAGGCCAGTCCTCTGGCACACCCACCCTATGGCAGGCACAAGTAGCACCTCACAATATTTTAACAATGAGTAGGGCACATAAGAATGATGAATTAGTAATCTTGTCAAATAATAGTTCGGAAAAGCCCGGATTGATTTCCTTTGCTTTAACTTAGCCCCTGTTTGGTCCTCATTTTGGGGCGTTGAAAATTTTTGGAATAGTAATTGATGGGAGAATGTGTGGTAGAAAAGTAATGAAAAGTTTTAGATTTGTGTGTAATATTATTTTATTTGATGAATGTGTGGTTGAAATGAAGAGAGAAAAAAATTAATGTAATGTAATGGAAAGAAATATGGGCCAATCGGGGGCTTAATTTATTTCTCATACTCATTTCTAATTATATTAACACAATAAAATATTTTACATTTAAATCGAATTTTTTTTTCACTTTTAACTACACATTCTTGTTTGAGCCCTATGATTTGGTAAAAATAGTTTTTATATAGTAATTTTTTGAAGGATACGTGGTTGAAAAGTAGAAAAAAAAGTTTTAGATTTACATATAAAATTATTTTACTAGAGAATATGTAATTGAAAATGAATTAGAAGAAAAATATATTATTAAAAAATGAGGCTAAAACAAGGGCTGATTAACGTCACCAAATGGTGCTATTTATAGATGACTTAAGAGGTTGGATAAAAGTTTCTAGAAAACCTCCTACACCTCTTTTCAAGTAAGTATTGTTACAAAATCGAAAGTCAAATTATTTCGCCAAACCTGAAGCTTTGTAAGAACTTCGATGACCACTTGGAGAATGTCAATGATAAAAAAACATCTAAGTTGTTTTTTACTTGACTTGTTTGTTTGGTTAAACCTTTATTCGAAGATACGGTCTTGCGATCATTTTTGAAAAATATCATGCTTCATATGTTCTTGCAAGATAAAGATCATATGTCTTTCTGGTAATTAGTCACTATCCATCAAATATTGTGTAGTAAAATTAATTCACAAAAGTTCAAACAAACAAACAAACAAACAAAATATAGTCATAATTTAAATACAGAAACATCATGTTCCAACTCCATACAAATATTGTCTACACTAATGTAGACGAATGAGTAACTGAGTTATATTTTTTGTTATATATATATAATAAAAATTGAGTTTGATTTTTGGTTATGGTTCTATAACTCAACCAGAACCAAAATCATTATTTTTTGTAGAATTGAATCGAATTGCTTGGTTGGGTTCAATTCTAGTTTGATCGGTTTGATATAGTCATTTTGTGCATCCCTAGAACAAAACGTGTCTTTATCACCTCTTTTTAAATATATCGTGTTTTTTATATAATCACTATGTTACCGTAACCTAGCTCCTTCTAATAAGTGTTGATGCTAAACCTTCTACCATCTTGATAGTTTCAAGAGTTTGAAGAGAAAATTGATCTTTTATCCTTTTTATTATTTTGTATTTTATGTGTTCTTTTATTATGATAGACTGTTAGAATTTGAGTGTGATCTGAATTTTTTGTTGAAGATAATTGTGAGTTCCAACTAAAGTGCATATTAAGAAGAATTTTATTTGTAATGCTATTGTAGAATCTTATTCAGGTTTACTTGACGAATTTTAGTTGAAGTTCTGCTTGGAAACTCAATTGGAAGCAAGAATTTGTATTGGACTTGAAGAAAACATTGTGATAAAGAAAATCAAGTTTTGAAACAAAGGACCCGAGTAGGTAGCACCACGACGTGAGCCTGGGATGCCAGTGGCCACCTGACATTTTGCCTTGCGCAATTTTTTATCCATTTGTTTCTTGCATTTTACTTCAAGTATAACTCTACTATTAGAGTTTTGACTTCATATATATGTTCCCTATATGAAGTTGACTTTTCATTATAATTTAATAGAAGTTAGAGATATTGTAAACAGAAAATCGTGGTATTCTTTCTCCATATTATATTAAAATCTCTATTCTCTATAAATTATTTTGTTCTTCTATACTTTTAATCAATTACTTCATATTATAGTTATAATCTCCTATTTTTTCCAACAATTTGGTACTAGATTAATCCAATATCTTTCGTGTTTTATAACAAACTAGTATCAGAGCTTTTGATTTTGAAATTATTGGGAAGATCGAGGTTTTGATCAAGTTAATAGCTCAACTTGATCTTTCGTGATAGTAACAATGAAGTGTGATATTCCGCTATTAAATTGCAATACAAGATTTTCTTTGTGACAAATAAAGATGTGAGCAATATTTGCTCAAGTGGATTTGGGCGATGCATTGTTAGAATTTAACAAGATGTCTAAAACTTGGACTTCGGAGGAGAAACAACAGAGAGATCGAAATGTCTGATCTCAAATACATCTTTATCTTTCAAATAATATTCTTCATGCTTTTTGAAGGAGAAATCAGTCGCTGAATTATGGTTAGAATTGAAGCAATTATGCATGATGAAGAGTCTTATAAGCAAATTTCACTTGAAACAACGTCTATATTCTTATCATACGACAGAAGGTACATTTCTTGAAGATCGTTTAGCTTCTTTAAGAAAGATGTCGCTGATTTGGAGACCTTGGAGGTTAAATATGATGAAAAAGATTTGAGATTGATTTTATTGTTTTCATTACCAGCTTCATACACGTCTTTTAGAGACATGATTTTATATAGTTGCGATACTCTCACCATCGAAGAAGTCTATGGTGTTCTATATTTAAAGGAGAAGATGAAGTATCTTATTGCATCTAAGGGTCATATAGATTGCCTCATTATTGATTGTGGTTGTTCAAGGGGCAAGTCAAAATATAATTTCAAATTTTGTAATTATTGCAAGAGAAAATGGTACTTAAACGATTGTTATAAGTTGGCAGAATAAATCAAAATTAACTACAAATCAACAATCAAAAACTTCAGGGAAAACAAGTATTGCAAAAAATCCAAACAGTGATGGAAAGCTTTTATTTATGTCTGACTACAACTCCAAATCTGACAAGCCTTCAATTTTTTTATACAAATTACACTTTCCATATGTCTCCCAATCGAGATTTGTTTTCAACATATGAAAAAGTTTCAAAACGTATTAGGATGACCAGTAATAATACATATTGTCGGATAGCGATATTGGCTGGGTCAGAATAAAGATATTTGATGGAGCGGTTAGAACACTTGATATAGTAACACGCGTTCCAGATCAGAAAAGAAATATTATCTCCTTAAGTACTTTTGATTCAAAAGGGTACAAGTACATCGTTGAAAGTAAAGTCATGAAGATTAGTAGACGAGCTCGTGTTTTGTTAAAGAAACATAGAAAATCCCATTTATATAACTTGTAGTGTTATATAGAATTTTGGAGAAATCAACATATTTTAAGAACTCGGGTAGATTTTGAGTTGGATTATTTACAGTTGGAGTCTAATTTGGTATCTTCATTAAGGAATGCATCTTAGTTAAATTTAGCAGTTATGGGTAATTCTGTCTTACCAATATCATCGGCAATGTCATTGTATTCAGTTTCTAGTAATAGACCCCTTCTTGGCCATAAGATTCCATATGATACAATTCTATTGAATTAATTTATAGTTTGAATGCGATTAAGGGTGTTGATTCTAGCCAATATACTTCTTTTGATGCATTCAATTGTAATTGTGTTATAGGATTTGGTTTAGCCTTGTTTGATGGTCATTAGATCATTTTTCCTAGATGAGGTAGCAAATGTGGAGAATATTTCCAGTTGAAATTTTTTTATGGAGAAGTTCGTTTGTATTTTTTTTTTATTGAAGAGTTTAAGTTTATTCCTTGCAATGAAATTTATCTCTAGGTGGAAAGTTTTTCTTTAAAGTTTGGTTCATTACAGTGAAATTCATGTCAAGTTGGAGATTGTTAGAATTGGAGCGTGACCTGAATTCTTGGTGAAGATAATTGAGATATCTAATTAAAGTGTACATTAAGAAGAATTCTATTTGGATTGCTATTGTGGAATTCTATTCAAGTTTACTTAACGAATTCTAATTGAAACTCTACTTGAAAATCCAATTGGGAGTATGAATTTGTGTTAGACTTGAAGAGGACATTGAGATCAAGAAAATCAAGTTTTTAAGTAAAGGATCGAGAGTGGGCACCGCGTTGCCACGACGCCACAAAGTTTTGTGGCCTAGGGTGTCGAGGTGTCACCTGACTATTTTCCAATGCAATTTCTTTTCTTTTATTTTAGTTTACAATCAAGGTTTGGACATCCCTTATTTATTTTCTATGTATATGTGGTTCTTCATTATGATTTACTAGACGTTAGAAACATTATAAATACAAAATCTTTGTATTCTTTTTCCATATTATAATAAAATCTTCATTCTCTGCAAATTACTTTGTTATTTTGTTCTTATTATCAATTACTTTATATTGTGGCTATAATCTCTTATTTTCTCCAACAATTTAGTATTGAATTAATCTAGTATCTTTCGCATTACACGACATATACATCAACCATTATGTCTTCCTAATTAGCTACTATCAATAATAGTTGATGCTTTGCCCTCTACAGAAAAAGTCCTATGACCTCTTTCTAAGTGTATATTCTTTGTTCTAGTATAATACACATCAAAAGATATGTTCTCTAAAGAACATCTTCAAGAAATTCTTTCTATAATGCTATTTATTGTAAAGATTCAATACTTAAAAATTAAAATTTTTAAAATCAAGAATGGGTTTGGCTCCGCATATTTGGAGGGTCAAACTGATCACATTCTAATTGGTATTTTATATTAATTGCATTTGAAGAGTTGCAAGTTTCAATACTATACTTCTTGTATTATTTAGATTACATTTGAATATTTTAGCCATTGATACGTAAGTGGTTCCTAAAAATATATGAAATGAATTTAGAAAATGTAAATCCTAAAAATATGTTAAATGAATTTAGAAAATGTAAATGATGAGCTGAAAACAAAGAGTGTTGTTGGAATGTGTAAAGATTTTACTCTTTAATTTAAAATTCTTTCTATTATATATGTACATGATTCTCTTTTCATATAAAGAAACTCTTGGAGATGCTCTAAGTTCCTTTTTTATTTTTATTTTTATTTTTAAATTTTACCATTCCCGTCAAATGATACTCAAACCCAGGTCACTGATCTGACAAGGCTTCGGTCTTGCCAACAGTAGTGAGTATTACTCTAAGCTCATATGAATTGATGCCAAACTCTCCACTCTCTCCACAATTTAAGGAAAGAGTGTTCTGTGTGCAAGTTCTTTCTTTTTTGCTTAAACTAGTTATCATAATCCATCCTTTATCTTCTTTCGACTTTGGAAAAACTGCATATTAGCTTTTATATATATTAATTTTTGGGTAAACAAAAGGGTGTGTGCAGTGCAGTGTGCATGCAATGACTCAAGAAATTTTTTCAAAGTCTACACATGTAATACACGGGGATAGCAGATAGGTAGAAATTTTCCATTTGACCTCAAAGAACAACTTTTTGAAAGCTAAAACCTAGGTCAATCAACTTTTCACTATGCTCAACCACTTCATTACCATCCTCCTAATATTCAATTCGTGTGTTTCACAAGAAAGACACAAATATATATTTTTTAATCAGTTGAAAACAAAGGTTTTCAACCGTTCAGAACTATTACATGTCTAAGATTCAATATTTTTAGAGATTTTTTCCTCACTATATCCCTGTTAATAAATTTACAATTCATAACACCACCACTCTAGTTTGTTAGAATACATTAAACATATTTATTAATATTTTGATTTTACTGGATTTAATTTATTTTTTTTCCATTATAGATCCAACATGTAAATTTATTATCGTTGGATGAAGGTAATAGCATTTGAACTTGAGATGTTAATACCATTAAACCACCCTCATCTGAGTATTATATTGACAGCTAGGTATTTATTTCTTTATAGATTCCGATAATCTTCGAACTTGAAATTGAAAGAAGTAGAAAATTACATTGAAACACACATGATTTACATTTTTTGGTAAATATTAATTTGGTTTGAAATGAAGTTCAATGACCCATTTAAAATTAAAGTATAAGTTTGATTCCTTAAATTTTTTTTACATCCAAGTGCTTTTCACAATATACTGGTTAGGTGAAGTGTGTTTGGCCGAACTTTAAAAAGTAGAGTTTATTTTTAAATAACTTCTTGTCTCTAATTGAGATATGTCTGGACTTGGATAACATGAATTAAAAAAAAAAAGTTTACCGACTAATTTGAATATAGAAAAAAGTTGACAGTCTTTATGTCAAATTTTATAATTCAACATGCGTAACATGTATGCCATAAATACTTTTTTGTTTTTTAATTCCCAGAATAAGAATTGCATTAGTCATATGAATATTGCAAGGATTTCCACACAGAGATAAGAAATCTGAGTTCAAGAATAATTGGATTCTTGGCATCCATGAATGATACAATATCCTTGCTTTCAAGATGATAAAATAATTGTATTGATTATCCATAAAGAAACAAAAATTGTTAGGTATGCGTGCAAGTAAGATGTTGATGATTTATATTATATGTACTATTGATGCCTTGTGTTTAAGGTTAAATCTCATAAATCTCGATTTAGTTTGAATGGATTTGTCTTTGTTTAAATCGTGATATGATTTAAAATTACAAATTTTGTCGTATTAAAATTAAAAATCAGTCGGTAACGCACTTCAAATCTTTCTGATAATAGCCATAATCCTTTGGTTTATCCATGAAGACTATAAATTCCCTAAGTCAGTCGTTTCATTATAATTAATCAATTCGAGTAATTTTTTTCTTTTTATCTGCAGAAAAGATAATTGATATATATTTGAGGTATAAGAAGTTGCATCTGATGACTTTGTTCTTGTTACTAAAAACCAGACTCGATGAGGGATGAGCACTAAGGGTATATATGCTGAGTTCATTTGAAAAAGTTTAGGATTTTAGGCTTGATTTGTTTGTGTTATATATGTCCCTTAAGTATTGATCAAAAGTATATTCGCCAAACCCATTTTAAATCTTTAAATGAGTATTTTACAAGTTATATATAGCATGAAAATCCATCCAAGAACTTGTGAAAAATACAAAATTGATATCTTGTCGATGCATTCTGCGACGAGGTATTCCAAAAAACTCCATGTGATACACTTTAACTACTTCAAAATTACCAAATGATTTTCTGGTAAACTTTTGTGTGTGGTGCCTTTTACTGGCACGTAAATAGATGTATCAACTGTTATGAATATGAACATAAATATATGTCATTAATTTTCTAATTCTTCGTCAACGCAGTAAGCATTAATTATGAAACTGATTGAAAAATTCCACATAGCTTACGTTAGTTACGTATACTCCAAGCATATAAATCTGCTGCGTCCATCTGTCATTCAAGATATAGAAGATTCGAATTTGTCCATTCCTTGTCAAGTAGAAATGAAATTATAAAAGTAAATGACTTTTGAAGTAGGGCAGAATACAGTCGTGAACTGTTGGATGGAAGGTGGACTGTCTGCAAATACAAAGTCATACGTAAAGACAGCAACGGTAGGTCGGACTATACACAGTGGCGACTTTTTTATATTTTGTGTATGAAAAATTTCTCCATAGTTAATTAGGCCTCCGCAAATAAGTCCTATCTCCGTGATTGCACAGTAGAGCACAATATTGAAAAAGACAAATAAAAAAAAAATCTTATTTTTCGTATTGTTCCGTGGAGTCGAATCCAGTGAAAACTACGTGTCAAACGTGCCTCTTGAGACTTGACATATAAGCATTTCTTGATCTATATAAGGAATCCTTTGTGGGATTTCTTCAATATTATTTCCACAGTTAGTATCAGAACCAATCGATCAATGCAGGATAGTGACATGGAACTCTTGTTTCTTTCTATTATCCTCCTCCTAACTCTCTTTCTTTCCCTCTCTCTAAAAATACTTTTTTCGAGACCTAAAATAATCATCAATGGCAATACCAAACTTCCACCAGGGAAAACTGGCTGGCCTATCGTAGGAGAAACCCTGGAATTTCTGTCGATGGGACGGAAAGGAACCCCGGAAAAATTTTTCGAAAAAAGAATGAACAAATTTTCACCTGATATTTTCAAAACTTCATTACTTGGTGAAAAAACAGCAGTTCTCTGTGGATCTGCTGGAAATAAGTTCTTATTTTCCAATGAAAATAAGCTTGTCACTTCCTGGTGGCCAAGAAATGTTGAGAAAATTTTCCCTACTTCTCTACAAACCTCAACCAAAGAAGAATCAATTAAAATGCGTAAACTCCTGCCGGGTTTTTTAAAACCTGATGCATTGCAGAAATACGTGGGAATTATGGACGCCATTGCTCGAGAACATCTCAAAATCAACTGGGATTGCAACAGAGAAATCACTGTTTTACCACTTGCAAAACAGTATACTTTTGCAGTGGCATGTAAATTGTTCTTGAGCATTGATGATCCAAAACACATTGCAAAATTTGAGAAGCCGTTTCATGTTTTGGTTGCTGGAGTTTTATCCATACCCATAAACTTACCTGGTACTCCTTTTAATCGTGCAATTAAAGCTGCAAATTTGATCAGAAAGGAGCTCCTGGAAATAATCAGGCGACGTAAAATTGAGCTGATGGAGAAAAAATCAATGTCTAGTCAGGACATTTTATCCCATATGCTAACCACCACAGATGAAAATGGTCAGTTTATGACTGATTTGGATATTGCTGATAAGATAATTGGTTTGCTTATCGGTGGCCATGACACTGCAAGTGCTGCTATTACTTTCATAATGAAATACCTTGCTGAGCTTCCAGAAATTTACAATTGTGTTCTGAAAGGTAATCACTTGTTTTATAAGCTATTTGAATTTGAAATATTTACAATTTTATTTATTTTCATTTAGTCTTCACCATGCTCCTCGTTTGCGAACTTGATTCATATTTCATCAAATTAGACATGTCGTGTTCATATTTCCATTTTCCAATGATACGTACGAACTTGAGCTGTTAAAGATGGGATACATTTATGTATGTACAGAGCAAAGGGGGATTGCAGAGGGGAAACGACCGGGAGAGCTCCTAAATTGGGATGACATCCAAAAGATGAAGTTTTCATGGAATGTGGCTAGTGAGGTAATGAGACTGGCGCCTCCACTTCAAGGAAATTTTCGAGAGGCCATTACTGACTTTATGTACGCCGGCTTCTCAATCCCGAAAGGGTGGAAGGTATATCCGCAAACTATTAAGCACCGTTGCGACAATAACACTAACTGAATGGGCGCATTGACATGTAACTATCTAAAAAATAGGAATGAAGAGGCGGGACATGTCGATTAAAATCATAAATGTATAGCTTATAGAAACAAAATGAAAATATTCAAGAATCAAAAGTTGCACAGTATAAGACAATTTCAACACAAAGTTGCGACGATTATATTATGATAGGTTTTCATACAAATAGTATTATTTACAAAACAATGATTGCTGTATCCATAACATGTTAATCATATCTACCTCGCATGTCTAATAAGTAAAAAATATGAATAAAAGTAAGACATGATATATGGTGTGTTAGTCGAGAATTCTCGAGTGTCAGTTGATAATAGTTATCTCGTATGTATCGTAACAAAAACATGCCATCTTACGATATGTTTTGTGATTCATGTTCCACATCTCCAAATCCCCAAGCCACTATGATGACCTTCACATAATATTGTGCATGCAGTTATATTGGACCGCAAACTCGACTCACAAGAACCCGGAGTACTTTCCCGAACCAGAAAAGTTTGATCCATCAAGGTTCGAAGGCAATGGCCCGATTCCTTATACATACGTCCCATTTGGTGGAGGGCCAAGGATGTGTCCTGGAAAAGAATATGCTCGACTCGAAATACTTGCTTTTATGTACAACGTTGTGAGAATGTTCAAATGGGAAAAAATCATACAAGATGAGAAGATTGTTGTGAATCCAATGCCTATGCCAGCAAAAGGATTGCCT
>CAIGRO010017179.1:0-11822 GCA_903798355.1 Fraxinus baroniana
GTATTGGCTTGTTTTTGTAACAGATCTTATTATCTCTCTCGATGATAATAACTAGTGACTAATTAATTGAAAAACAATCTAAACTATAATAAACATCCACGCATTCAAACAAATTATTGTCAAAATAATTAATTAATACTAAAAATTTCAAAACAAGGGTTCATCAATATCTTAACAATGTAAAAATTTAGCCTAACATAATATTGAAACTAAACACGTAAGAGTAGAACGACATTACCAAAAATTGACGAAACGGAACAAATCTGAAAGTAATTGTTGCTACCTTTTTTCTTCAATTCCCAGCCTCTGCTTTTGTGTGTATACGTGTGATTTCTGCCGAATTTCCGTGCGTGTATATATCAATTCAACCCCCCAATTCCCAGCCTTATTTCTTTCCTTTATTTTTTTTCTTCGTCTCTGTTTTTGTTTCTTTCTTGCTACTGAATTTCCTTGCATGTATCTCCGCGTCTTTTTTTCTCTCCTGCCTCTTTCTCCCATTCGGCTTCTGCCGTGTGTGTGTGAATATATATATATATATATATAACCTAATTTTTTAATCAAACAAAATCCATTGAGGCACAATTAAATCCAATGTTGAATTAAATTAATACTTGCTTCCAAGTCCTTCATTCTTTCATAAAATGCAAGTTAATCCTTGTACTTTAAATTTTGTCATTTTCGCCATTTTTTTCTTCCTTTCTTCAATTTCTTTTCCAATCAAAGAGTTTTACCTATTAAACAAAAAATACAATAATTTAGAATATATTTTGTCAAAAGAACTATCAATTGTCGTTATTTTGGGTCCTAAATAAGTGTAAAAATTACACTTATCATTTGGCAATAAAAGCTACATAAAATTAACTTCAATCTTTTTTAGGCTTTGAGCATATTTGGTTAAGCTTAAAATTTCACTATACCTTTGTATCAATTTCCTTCCTCACCTCCACCTTATATCTCCGCCCTACCTCAGTTCTGTGTCTGCTTGCCTTTCCCCACCCTTATTTATTTAATCCCTCCCCCTTCACCCCTACCCCTTTTTGTTGCTTTAACCAGGAGCTCTCGAGTAGCTATCCTGATCCTGAGTAAGACAAGGAAGGAGTTATTTGAGGACGATAAAATGGACTTTCTAATGGAGAAAAAGGCATTTTGGACGAAAGATAACTAGTGGTCAGTGGATGTATTTCACCTTGAGTGTTATAATATTGATATACAATTACCGATTGACATTAAGGGTCCGTTTGATTGCAAATGTGGAAAATGAGTGGAAATAAAATATTTTATAGGGAATTGATTTGTCTAGAAATTATTTTACTGGGAATTGTAATTAATTGTGTTTTATTGGTATAATTTTTCATGAAAATTGTTGAAAGTTTGGTATCTGTTTGACTTCGTTTTTTATGAAAATTGTCCATTAAAGTGATAATTTTTTCTACTATTGGATTTAGAATTTGTTTCAATTGCCAAAAAAATAATAATTGAAAAATCAATTACCATACCGAATACCATTCGTTGGCTTTGTTTTGCATGTAAATTGTTAATAAAAGTGATAATTTTTTTTATCATTGTGTCTAGAATTTTTTCCAATTGCCAAAAAAAAAAACTTGGAAAATATTTACCAACCAAAATATCGAGAATGTGTTTTCCTCAAAAATGTGGAAAATTTAGAAAGTTGGAAAACGTTTTCCCGAAAAAATTTTGCCTATCAAACACTACAAAAGTTGGAAAATGAAGAAAAATAAGATGTCTCAAACGGAGCCCAAATGAAATAATTACCACAAAAATGGAATTCACCAAAAAATGTTGTGGTTCATTTATAATTTGAAACAAAAAGTGTATGGCAAGTTATCAAGAAACATTGTATTACTCTCGTAACAAAATTTATACAAAATTTTCGTTTCTTCTTGAATGGTTGGTTCTTGGCTTCTTGCATCTTAATTTTCGAGTCGAGCGTTCATGCTGTCACTGTTTAAAAACTGTCGCTATAGGATTAAACAAAAAGCTAATAACTAAATAAATAACTAATTGAATTCTAACTAATTACAACTAACTAACTAACTAACTAATTACAGTATCTATTATATTCAATGCTATCATACAGCTCCAGCTCTCTCCCCTCTCAAGTCCCGCCATTTTCATGTCAAATACTATTCTCCTGAACATATCACTTCCATTTTCCGACAGCGTCAAGGTACTCTTCTCTCTTTGTGTGCGTCATTCATTCAAGGCAGATGCACTCTGTGATCGTATTCTATTTCCATACATGATTAAGATGACGTGATTATCTTTATAAAATTTCGGCTAATTTTCTGTTTTTTAATCTGAAATCAGAATTATCTAGTATTATTTTTCTTATTTTTGGAACTTTTGAGATGGGTTTTTGCTGAAAATTGGGAAAATAATAATCAAGAACCACTGTCTTTACTTGTTTTCATTTGTTCTACAGGAGAAGAAAAACCCCCAAAAGGAAATATGGTGACATTTTGGGTATTGTTTTTCTACTGTCTTTTCTCTTTGATGAGTGCCTTGACATCCTTTGGCAATGTTGTTTCGACTGGAAACACCACTTTATCGTCTGAATATATTGAATCTAATTCTTGTAAGTTGAAATTTAAGTTCTCGCAGTTTTTCTCTTTTTTTTGTATATTCTTATGGTGATTCTTAAAATGGTATAATCTTCGATTGTGAGATAAAGCAAATAGTTCGGATCGGATAGGAGCTTTGCATGGGGCGTGAGAAGAAGACTATTTTTTCAACAGTTTTGACGTGTTTTTGGAAAGGGAAATTTGAAAAAGAATGGAATTCATTAAAAATGCCAAGCAGAAATGTTGAAAATAGGAGTGCAAAAGGGATGAAGCATTGAATTGTAGGTGCAATTTATTGTTAGAAATATAGTGAAAATATTAGGATTATCTGGTTTTGTAAGTTTGGCAGTGTAGCTTTCATAATCTTGAATCAAGATGGTTACCTTTGTCTTCCCCGTTATCATAGTTTAATTGCTTTTTGTTTTTCTTTTCGAAAAACTCTTATTATTCTGTATTGGGTACTGATAAATTATGTCTGGTGATTTCAGCTCCATGGGTGAATGTGTTTGGTAGACGTGGCTCATTTTACGTAGAACCTTTGGATGTAAAACCGAATGGCACAGTGGAGCTTGTTAGTTCTATATCTTCAAGAGATGAATGGGCATGGACAATTCATTTTCTAATTTTCGTATCTGTAATTGCCTGCGCCGTATATGCATTGTTAGCTATTGGTTTCTATCTCGACAAATGGAGAGAACAGTCTCAACATGCTTGGATGGATTATGCCATGCCAAGTCTAAAATTTTCAGAGGTTATGCATGATGTTTCTGCATCGAGTACTTGTCATATATGTCTTGAAGAATATAATGGTGCAGATACGCTTAGAGTTCTGCCATGCCACCACTGTATGTTTTCCATTATTTTTATAGAATTTGTTTACTGTTATTCAATATGAAAGCATTTCTTCCGGCGCTGACCCATTGCATTTCGATTCCATATGCTTAATGTTCTTCTCTTCTGTCATTTACCCTAAAGAAAAAGCATTAACTGCAGTCTTTTAACCTTGGATTTTTTGTAACTATTTTTTAATCTTGGATGTTTTGTTGTTCAAGCCATATGTAACTATTTTTTGTTGAGTAATTTTTAATCTTGGATTTTTGACAGGGTTTCATGCTTATTGTGTTGATCCATGGCTGGCATCAATTCGAACGACCTGTCCTGTTTGCAGAGTTGAAGTCTCACTAGTCAGAATGACTATTGAGCAAATTAGAAGGATTGAGAATACTACAGTTGATCTTTGGAGAAATGCTAATCGCTTGGTGTGTCGCTATTTTCTCTTCCAAGCAGGGATCTTCTTTTTCGCAATATGGGACCTCCCATCAGAGCGTATAAGTTGGCTTCCACTCCTTCTCTCCCTCTTCGCAAGCTTTCGACTTGCTCATGCTTTCCCTTTAATTGCACTAGATTTACAGAGTAGGTATGACGAGATCGATACAATCAAGGCTATCAATGATAGAGTTGCAAGGTATTTCAGGATATGGCGCTTTTGTTTGGTGACATGTTTTATCAGTCTAGCCATTGGTTTTGCTGTTATCATGCCTATTGCATTGGTGACTAATAGCTCCCCTGATGTCTATTTCAACATTTGTTTTGCAATGGCTGTACAATGCATTTTTGAACATTTGAACATTTGATTTTTCCCATTTTATGAAGACGATTGGATTTTTCTATCTTTTTATTTATTTTATTTTTTTTTACATTCACAAGCACTTGGAATAGTAATTAACAACTAACACGTAAGTTCATTAAATGTGATGTTATATTTTTTCTATTCCAATATTTAAATATTTAAAATTCAATTTAGAATTGTGATTAAAAGGCAAGAATTTGGCATTTGAAATTACACATTTTTCACTAAAACCGAAATTTTAAGTATTAATAAAAGTTAATGATATGTTTTCTAAAATATAATTAATATTGTATTAGGCATTAATGTTCATTTTTGTATAAGCATAAAAATTGATGGTAATCCAGTTACTTATTAAATATAAATATATAAAGAAAAGAAAAAGATTTTTATCTCGAGACATTTGGAGGGATAATTTTTATTCTTCCATTTGTATTAATCCTATTCAAAAGTTGTCTTAAAATCTTTCACTTATATATTTGTTTTGAATGTAACTTTGGTTTTTAATTTAAAATAAATGCTAAGGATTTATATGACAAGCATGACTAGTACGTAATTTTTGTCTCTAAATGTGTTAAGATAAGATATTGTTTTGTTTTTTACTTTTTGACATAAAAAATCTTATGTTATAAACAAAATGAGTAATTTTTTATTTTGAAAATCATTTATATATATGTAATTTACTTATAAGTAAATGTTTTAAATTTAATCAAGAGTATATTTCTTAATTTGATTCTTCTTCACATCCGTCCTTACCACAAAGCTGGTTGATGTCATTGTAATGGTTGAAAATAGAGGTTCAACCAATGTTTAGCATAAACAAAGAAGTAATTAATAAAATATTACATCTCAGTTTATTGACTTATTCTAAAATAGTAAGCATATCATTTATTGCGTATATAAAATGTGCAATGCACGTGCTTACTACTAATATATAAACCAATGTTTTATAGTTCAACAGGGTTTTTGAACATCTCATAATCAGTCTTAGTGGTGGGTCCCAACAATGAGCTACATCTCGTGACCGTCATTATTTCAATTGGTCAAGTACATTTGACATCATCTAACTCTGACAACTTGTTGCAATTGTGTTCGATTATCAAGACACGAGAACAGTTAAGTGAATCATCGCTGACTATTTAAATTTCAAATTAAAACATAAGCGGGCTCTAGATAATGTATTAATTTATATAATTATAGATAATTACTTTTTACGAACTGCAGCATTTATTCGAGTGATTCACAAATGACCAAAAACACAAATTAACCCTTTTTTGTCAAAGACCAGTAGTTAATAAGAAGAATCATTTTATTTTCAGAATGTTATTAAAAAGAATTTTATGATATCTTTTTCAATACAACACAAAGGTAACAAACCAACTTAAATAAGGTAACAACTTAGTTGCTAATTTTTACTCTGTATATGTGGTACTAATTTTCAGTGTAGTGCTAATATTATTAGCATTTCTTCGTTGAATAGACAAATGTGGAACATGAGTAAGGAAATTTCTAGTGGTAGTGTCAGGCAGTTATGTGTATTTACTATTTTGTGACAGTTGTACGCTTAATGCACAACTAGGCGCGAAGGCGCGCTTTATTAATTTTTTCTATTTTTAAAAAGTCTTTTATTTGACTTTAGTTTATTTATTTATTTCCTTTTTTTAAGGCTTTTTATTTACTTTAGTTTCAAAATTTTAAATAATTTTATCCGAACAAAAGTAAAAAATGACTTTATTTGATAAAGAGTTAGATAAGATTTAAGCTACGGTGACTTATCATTTTGTCAGAAATTTCGAAAGTATAAAGTTCCTATAAATCTATTAAGTAGGACTTGTCTAGTTGAAAGGTGAAACTAGCTTTTGCATTTCGAAAACTTGAAAAATTGTATAATTGATTAATTATAGGAATTATTAAGTAAATATAGTATTTATAATTTTAGATATTTAGTATGTATTTTTTTAATTATTAAATGATTTTTAGAATTATTAAAAATTTAAAATAATATGAAAAATTAGTAAAAACTTTTAACGCCTAGACTTGTGTAGCTTGATCTCCAAGTCTAATCGCACGAGTTACGCTTTTTAGAACACTTGAAGAGAGCCAAACCTATTCTTTTTATTTAATAATTTTAGTGCTTTCATTTATTATTTCATAACTTTCTATGTACTTCTTTTAAAATAAAGGATGTATGACAATATAAAAAGGGAAGGAAAGTGTTTTGAGTCATAATTGCTCATGGGAAATAATCAAAATAAAATGAACATACACAGTGTAGTTAAGAGCACGTTAAAGAATATTTTTAAATAAAGAACGGGACATTTTATAGGAGTCCAACACATTTTTCTCCCATACATTTTTTAATAAAATAATATTACACGCAAATTCGAAAATTTTCCTTATTTTTAAATCACACATTTTCCATCAGTTTATTATTCTAAAATACATTCTACATTAAAAATAGGGCTCAAACATGCTCATATTTATCTTACTTTTTTTCATCTTTTCTTATCATTTTCCCTCCATTTTCCTATATAAATAAAAGAGGTGCATAGAAAGTTGTAAAATAAAAAATGCAGGTATTATAAATATTATATATAGAGTGGCATTTGCTCTCTACATCTGGAGAGTCGAATCCACTCTTTATCCCAAAGATTTTAATTTAGAGAGTTTGTTGGATTTCTCAAATGAAGGCCGACTCTAGAATAAAGAATATGGAGCTAGTAAAGAGCTTTATGGGAGATGCTCTAAGAAACTATAATCACCCATTTTATGAATAACAATATCTTGAGCTGAATGTGTTAGACATATGGAGCTGAAAGCATTTCTGCTCCTACTTGTTCGATGCTCTTCTAGTTCTTGTCGATTCACTCAAGAATAGACTAAATATCTCTCTTAAAGTCCCATAGTGTTGGGAAAAATAGCATATTAGAGTTACCAAAAACACTTAAACAGATTTAAACAACTCAAATAACCATAATGTAAAACTAACATCTTACAATGCATAAAGAAATCACAAGAACCGAAAAATACATAGAAACTGAAATTAAGAGAAACGACAGAGTTCTTCCCTTCTTCACTGGTTGAAAGAATTAGGCTCAAGAACAACTTCCATGTCTATGCAAATCACCTTTCAGAGAGAGCTAGAAAACATGCCAGAACATCCCCTCACTTGACTTGGATCATCAATCAAGAGATCTCATAAAATAGCCAAGATTCCCACCAACAATCCGACCTAAAACCAACAGAGAAATCAACACCATTTGCCACTATTTCAGGCCAAAGAAAACACCAGGGTTTCTTCAATCAAATGGCTAGAGGATCAATTTTATGGAGCAAAAGAGGAAGCTAGAGAGAAATCGGACCAGTGAGTGAGGAGAGAAAATTAGTGGTCTCACTTAAGGAGAGAGAAAAACAAAGTCTTGTCCCCCATTTTAATTTTCAAAAAATGCTATCCAAAACTTCCAAAGCAAGTCAAATAAGAAAATATCTCACAATATTAGATCTCAACCATTGGTTTAATCCAATAACCACAAATGGCACAAGTTCAGTAGTTAGGAAAACCACGTAAGCCCACACATAGTATATGAGAATATGGACTCATTGACTGACGTGAAATATCACTCCAAGGTTTGGAAGACAATTGAGAAAGACTCAAAATTATTTTTATTCCACAAGCGTCCCTCTCATAAGACAGCCAAAATCCAACTGCTAGGAAATCACAGAATTACCTTAAAAACCTGTAGTTCGAAAACCAAAGCTCAAAATTCCTGTTACTATATAGATGGCATATGTGAGATCTATTAGTTCTCATTATCCACTAATAGACCCTTCGTTTTTAGGATCCCACATTGGAGCAAGTTTGTTAGAAATGCTAGGACCTCTCTCTCTTGTTGAAATGAAATGATGACATTGAACTGTAGTTATCATTTTTCATGGACGCAAGTACGTAACAATCATTCCGTTCCAAAAAACATGGTTAATTACATTCTTGACAATCATATGAAGTTTAGTTTATCGATGAAGTTTGATACCGGCAGTGCAGATGATCGACTTTTCCGGTGGGGCTTTGTGCCTCTGAAGAACTAGAAATCTTTGCTGGGTAGTGAACAAGATCCGATCTCGTTCTTTGACTTAAGACTTCGGCTTAGATGGACTAAGTAAACACGGTTTTACTGAATAATGTTTGCGGCTTTGTAGAATGTTTATGCACTGATTTATTTTCTTCTTTGCTTAATCTTCCTATCGAAACACAGCCGTTCGTAGTATTCAAGGCAAGCCTAGGATAACTTGTATGAGAACTTATCTTCAAACTGGCATAGAATGGAGCTCAGGCTAACTCGAAAATCTTCTTGAAATTAGCACTGCACTTGATCGTGCGCCTGCTACCACTCGATTCTTATTTTTCTACATTTACTTACAACTTTCTACTGCTTAGATAGATACACTAGAGGTCGGCCTATGCCCTATAGTGACTGCCCAGGTATTAGCCTTTTGGAGCCACAGACCTTGGTGCAAATGCTATTTATCATTATTTTCTAACAATCTGCAGCAATGGCCAATATGGAACCAAATTCTTGCAAGCCACGATGACAGCAATCTTTCTAATTCTATTCCCACAGCCATCAACATGTTTAACAAAGCCAGAAAAACCAAATACAAGCCGATCCAACAAAGCTTTTTATTGCCAACAATTCGAAAAACTAAACACGGATAAAAAGAAAGTAGCTTCATATTATTGCATCCATTTCACATAAATGGTCAAGCATAAAACCCCACAAATGACTTCACAACAATACTTGAAAAGTAACACACAAGATGTATATCCCTTTACTTTCGTATTCGAATATTAAACATAAAAAGGTCTTATAAATTGGAAGGCAACAAACTAGATTTTGTCAATGTCTTCATCCTCAAACTCAATGTAATCATCACCAGCACCATCGTCCTCCTCATCAAGTCCACCGGCAATACCTTCATTGAGCCTTGTGTTCTCCGGCAGCTCACCATAGGCCTTCAACAACCGGGCTTCGTCAGGCATGTACTTCAGGATTACATCAGCCTTATCGTCCTATGGTAATCAAAGAGGCTGTTAAATAGAACACTATACTCAATTCACACACAATGTAACATACAAGCCTCAGAATTTGATTCAGATATGATGCCATATCACAAATTTTGACGAAAACATAGAAGAAATTCAATCGAGGATATACAAGCTGAGATACTCGGCCACTTTCTTCCAACATATACTTTTATGTGCATAAGGTACTTCGATCGTATAAACTAAAATATAATTTAGTAAAATTTTCACAAACTTTTGAACTCGGAAAACAAGTAGAAAAGATTGATAAAGCTGAAATTACTCTGCAAATAGGGACAGCCAGCGGGGACATTTTTTTTTGCCTACTGGACTGATACATACGAAAAATAAAAAATTTCTTACCTCCTAAAAAAATAATTGGGCTTGGCTGTCTGCAATTCATATAATATTACTTTTGTGAACTCATTTTGCAAAATGGATAAAAATGTTTCCCACTCACTTTTGAACTCAGAAAACAATAACCAAAAGATTGATAAAGCTGATTTCAACTAGCATACTCGGAGTATTTGTACGATTTAAAGAATGGATTTTCCTACTTGAACTTAACTGTTGAGCTCTAGAGAAGAAAACACTCATTTTGAAACTGCAAAAAAGAAAAAAATAAAATAAAAAATGGAAAACAACAAACAAGCAGCCAAAGTATTTCCCCCTATATCCACCAATTGGTCCATAAAACGAAGCCAAAATTAAATTAACCTAAGATCTCAATTTCTTAAAATAGAAAAACAAAAACAGTTATTCACACAATAAGTCTATCAAGAGATAGTTATAAATAAATTACTACCTGGTAGTCACGGAGACCGACAAGGATGATATCACCCGCGGCGATCCAGACCTTTTTATGCATTTTACCACGGATATGACAGAGACGCTTGACGCCGTCGATGCACGTGGCTTCACAGCGGCCATTCCCCAACATCTTCAAAACCTGAGCGTATTCCTGTCCATCTTCTTTGAATACGAGTTCACGCTTCTCATCATCGGCCTCGTTCTTCCCTCTCTTGCGATTCTTACCTCCCTTACCCTTGTTCTTCGGCATTTCGTATGAACCCTAGATCGTACGGCTCTGGTTTCGCTTCGCTTGCGTATGATTATTTCTAGAGAGAGAGCTAGAGTGTTATAGAATCAAGATACGTGCAAATCACGTAAGCATATGGCCTGCCGCCTGCGTGATCGATTTTAACCCTCTATGATTCGTTTCGGTTTTGGGTCGGGTCGGGTCTCAGTAGAGGTATCAAACGGATCTATCTAAAACGGGGCTCATTCTGGTTTGCCTAAAAGTCTTGAACCCGGTACATGGATTTCCTTTGTTTTCTCGTGGAAAGTTAGCAATACCGACAGGACGTCGAAATTTTTTAAAATCGATAATTAAAAAATCGCATTTATTTATTATTAAAATACAAATTAGCTTGAAAATTTTAAAAATATAATGCATAAGATTCGAGGTGGATCGGTGAAATTGACTTTGATTATGTAATAAACAGCTAACCCAATAAGAACAGTATGAAGCCTTTCAGATCGCGTTATAATTACTTACACGCGTTCTTAAGCAATTCAATATGCACTTATAGATCTTTCGAAAATTCAGAGCGAAAACTATATTTCGATTATAATTTCAAGATTCCATTACAGCAGCATTTTCATAACCTCAGTGTAAGAATTACATGTCTACAGCTCAAGAGATAGGCCTGATGTATACGTTTCTAATTAATTATACAGCACAAAATGCATCTGGCTTTACGCGGAAAATATGATACTCTCTCGACATATTGTAAACTACAATGCTAGCTCTAGCACCTGATAGTAAGCTCAGCCCTGAGGTGGAGTATGCCGTTGATGAAGTAGAGACTGTCGTCAGCCATGAAAGACGTCCACGGAATGCTAAATAAATTGCGATATCCAACTGCCTTGCCCCCAGTGAAAGTGTAATTGCCCTTGTATTTGCTAATGAACTCCTCTGTGGGTTTTGATCTGGCAGCGAATTCATAGTCAACGGCGAATGTAACAGAACCCTTTTCTTGCATCCCGAGGAAAAGACCAAAACAATGAAAAGAGCTTTGTTGATCCATATTGCAATGCGCTGACAGGAAAAAACCTTGTCCACCCAAGTGGAATGCCTGAGAATACACCCGTCCAGAAGGGAACAAATTTGCACATTCCTCTCGCTTCAGATCCAAGAAGACCACACACTGTTGGTGTGGAAGTTCAAACTCAACCACCTTAATGGGCCGATACTTGTAGGCACGTTCCACATACCGATGGTTAGTAGAGGTCAAATCCTCCAAGGAATGAAGTCGTTGGCAATGTGGAGGCTCAGTCTTAAAAAATAGGGCTTCAAGCACAACTTTGGTTGCAAATTCATGATCAAAGTCATTGCATGTAAGAACCTTCTTCAATTTCCGAGGAGTCATGTAAGGAAAGCGGATATATTGACCTAAACGAGTACCGAGGATTTCTCGCCTCTCCTCCAGCTTTTGACAATGAGACCTAGTCCACTTCAATGCAAAATCAT
>CAIGRO010017196.1:0-13354 GCA_903798355.1 Fraxinus baroniana
TTAAAAAGATTTCTTACTTTGTTATGACTTATAATGGATAGTTACTTTTTTATAAATCTAACATGTTATCCGATATTAGGCTATAAGGTGCCACAAAAAAAAAAAAAGAAAAAAAAAACCCCCGAGCTAGCTCTAGCTCTGGCTCTGGCTCTGGCTCAAAAAAGCTCGGGCTCTACTCGATTCGTTGACATCCCTATTTGAGTCATATTATTTTGGAAGAATGTATTTTGGTATAGTAGATTGATGGAGAATATGTGGTTAAAAAGGAAAGAAATGTTATTGATGTGATGAAAAATATTATTTTATTGAAAAATGTGGTTAAAAATGAGTAGAAGAATGAAAATGAAAATTTTAATGTATACCAAACATGGACTAAGAATAAAATTTAAAGAATTAGAGATATAATAATACATATCATGATTTCACATAGTAGAAAACAAGTATTTGAGGAGTTTTGTACCGAATTTGAGGTGACGAATATAAAAAACATTTATTAGTAACGTGGTGCATTGATGAATCTCAATTTACTTATCATTAAAGTCATACGAATGATTTAAACATTTCATAATTGAATTTTATAATAATATGCACATTATAAACGATGATGACACTATTTTGAATTAATTCGATTGGCTTTTAGCTTTTAAAATTAAAAGAATTTGACAAGTTTTTATGAATCTATAAATATTTTATTTGAAGTTTACTATCACACTAGATGTATGATGCTTAAACGTCTTTATATAATTGCAAGAGCTTTTCATAAATACAAAATTTAGCCCGATTTTAGTGAAATTATATATTTTATGGAATTAAAATTTAGAAAATATTGGGAAAACTTGCTTATGTTATTTCCTTTAACATGCATCATGGACATCACAATTTATCAGGCACTAAATATGCAATTTATTAGATTTCAAAAACTTTAACTTTTGATACATCTATCACTTATAGAAATTTATAACAAATTTTATATGAGATGTATGGATTATATGCAAAACGAATAAGTGCAAATATTAGTGGGGTACTTTCTGCACCTACTCCTCCTGCTGATATTGAAGAAGACAACGTTTAAATATTAAATTTATTTGAGTGTATTAATACGTATAGATGTTATGCAATATGTTTTTCTAATAATAGTATGTCTACCTCATGTAATTAGACATCGGACGCAAGTCCAAATGCATTGTTTGTTGAATTCCTTGATTATTTTAATCATAATATGTCTATTAACAACGATGACTAGTGATTTTTGCGATTGCAAACGGCCTATTAACATCTCTGGTTAGCACTATAACTTCGAAATCTGCTTTCAGTGCAGGTAAGAGGGTTTTGTTTGAGATCAGGAACCGATCGAAAGAAAATATTTTGGAAGCATTAATGTGTGTGGAAGATTGGCAAGACTCTCATCTCTAATTGCAAAAATATGTCGAAATTGTATATCGTTGGTTAAGTGATATTTAATTTAATCTAATTAACAAAATTTTTTATTCTATAATACAATTTTTATTTTTTTTAAAAAAAAATTATATACAAAACAAGTTGTTCGTGTACAAATTTCACCTCTACCTATTCGAAATTTAAGTAGTCGATCCCAAAATCCGGATAAAGAATGAGGGTATAAAAAAAAAAAAGACGAGCTCACGAGTCGAAGCTCGACTCAGCCCTCGAGCTCGTTGGGCCAAGCCGGCTAGACTAGGCCATTGCCACCCCTACATGGAGCCGTCATTCAAATGTTTTCCGAGTTATATAGAGAGAAGAAATTGGTTACTAAAAAACTATTTTTCCACAACAACGTTGTCGAATTTTGACATGGTCAGACCCAAACTAGCCGACTGCCCCTACATGAAGTTCAAACTTTTTTTGGTAACTAAAAAAGTATTTTTCCATCACAAAGTTGTGGAATTTTGACATGGTCAGACCCAAACATATTTGTCGCACCAGGTCTTAGGAATTGACATTGATTTTCAATCAACCTTGAGTTTAATATATATATATATATAATCCAGCTCATGAAATCATACAGAAAAATCAGCCGGCGAAAATATTCTTTACCTGCAGGCCAGCTTCCATATTTCATCCCTCAATTTGATATTTAACTATTTGGCTTGTTTTCAGAAAGCATACAAGCTACAATGTTCAATTTTTTATGGCTTTCAGTACTGGTGTTAGTTGCAGTCTCCGCAGCCGCTGCCTCCACCGCAAAGCCGGGCTGCCAATCTAAGTGTGGAGACTTAACTGTGCCCTACCCGTTTGGCATAGGAATAGGAACAAACTGTTCAATAAGCTCATGGTATGACATAAACTGCAACACGACTTTCAATCCTCCAAAGCCCTTCCTCGCCACCACAAATCTCGAAATTATTGACATATCCGACAAAGAAATACGTATCAAGAATTGGGTAGCTGCCCGATGCTATACAGAGACTGGTAAATTAACCCGGCAAAACCCCATATCCATAAACTTGACTGTTACACCTTATAGCTTCTCCGAAAAAAATAAGTTCACAGTGGTGGGCTGCGACGATTTGGCAGTGATCATCGGCTTCAGCGGCCGGAATTTCACCAGTGGCTGCCTTTCTGTTTGCTCTGATACTAAAGATATGAATGATGGATTTTGTACAGGGATTGGTTGTTGCCAAACTCCTATACCTAAAGGCCTAAAGACTTTTGCATCTGCACTTGGTAGTCTTAATAATCACACAAAGGTTTGGCCCTTTGATCCTTGTGGTTATGCTTTTGTTGGAGATCAGGATGTATTTCAGTTTCGAACCTCGGATTTTACTGATCTAAGCTTTCAGAATAGAACAATTGAAAATGTTCCAATAGTTATTGATTGGGCTATTGGGAATCTGAGTTGCAGTGAGGCTAAGAAGTCTGATGAGTTTGCTTGTCTTCAGAAAAGTGTTTGTGTTGATTCAGACACGGGTCTTGGTGGATACCGCTGTAATTGCCCGACAGGATATGAGGGCAATCCGTATCTAAGTCGAGGCTGCACAGGTTAGTTTTTTTAGTTGTACTTTTTCATGGGAAATTAAGCTCCCGTTTGGTGCACATTATTTTCAAAAGAATGCATTTTTTTGGTTAATGTGACGGGGAATATGTGATTGAAAAAGACGGAAAAATTATTGATGTGATGAAAAATATTATTTTATTAAAAAATATGTGGTTGAAAATGAGAAAGAAAAAATAATGTGATCCAAACAGGGGCTAAATGACAGATTTATTTTTCCATTATTTTCCTTGACCAGTTTGACTCACTGCCTTTTTCATGGATTTTTCTGTCGGTAAAGGTCTTCATAGTCAGATTTTTGTGCACTATAGAAAATATGTGGTTGTAGCATTTTTTTTTCGGTTGGCAGATGAATTAAAATTGAAAATGGTTTATCAAACTTGGAAGAATGAGTCAAGTAGATATGAGTCCTTCTCATTGAAAAGTATCCATGCTTTTTGACATTTAATTAACCTCATTAACATGATGTTCTCTTAATCAGTCTTATAATCAATGAGAACAGTCATGGCCCTCTTTTTATATTTTATTTTGTACCACAGACATTGATGAATGTAAGAACAACCCATGCGACAAAAATGGGATTTGTACAAATACTCCAGGAGGCTTCAGCTGTTCCTGCAAACATGGATACACCGGCGATGGAACAAAAGAAGGACGTGGTTGCATTGCCAAGAATTCCCAGTTCCCAATAATCAAGTTTTCACTAGGTGATTCTTTTGTTAATTATTAAAAAAAATGGAAGTCAATTTACATAATCTTAAGTACTATCCTTTGCATTGATAGAAAGCTATTTGTTATCTTAATTTTCTTGTATATAATAATAAAAGAGTACAATATGGTAGAAGTTGTGCTTGGTTGTTGAATTTTTGTCCAAAATTTTCAAGAAAGTCAGTAAACTTCATTTTTTCACTATAGGATAGTAAAATATTACAATATATCATTTTCATGTTGTCGTTTCTTCGTTGAAGTTTTGTTCATGATGTGTTTTATGTGATATTTCAGGTTTCAGCATGGTCTTTGTGTCGATAATCATTGCTATGACATGCCTATATTTTAGCGTCAAGAGAAGGAAACTTGTTAGAATGAGAGAACAGTTCTTCCATCAAAACGGTGGACTACTTTTGAAGCAGCAAGTTTCTTCAAATGAGGGTGGAGTAGAATCAACCAAAATATTTTCTGCTGAAGAACTTGAAAAAGCCACCAACAAGTATGCAGATGATCGGATTCTTGGCAGAGGTGGCTATGGTACAGTTTATAAAGGAATTTTATCTGATGATCGTGTAGTCGCAATCAAGAAGTCGAGAATAATGGATCAGAACCAAATTGAGCAATTCATTAATGAGGTAATGGTCAACAACTTGTCTGAAACTTAAAACTATTACAAAAAAATAATAATGACAAAAAAATTTAATAAAAAAAATTTTATGTCTTCAACAGATTCCTCACCCTCTTACATGCAGTCCAGATTTTGTCTGTCATTAAAGGCATCGTATTCACAATCGACCCTTTGAACACATATCATTGGGTGCTATAAATCATTGCATGCTACAAGATACCATATTGAACTACTTCATTTTAAATTAAGTTGTTACAAGGGACAAATTTATTAATTTAGATTTTTATATTCGACAGGTGGTTATTCTTACCCAGGTTAACCATAGAAACGTTGTGAAACTGTTGGGATGTTGTTTAGAGGCTGAAGTTCCTCTTCTCGTATATGAATTTGTTTCAAATGGCACACTTTTTCACCATATACATAATAATGGTGAAATGCCTTGGTTTTCTTGGGAAAATAGGTTAAAAATTGCTGCAGAAGCTGCTGGTGCATTATCCTATCTTCATTCAGCAGCTACTATGCCTATTATTCACAGAGATGTCAAGTCGAGCAATATATTGTTAGACAATATGTATACTGCTAAAGTATCAGATTTTGGAGCTTCGAGATTGGTTCCCTTAGACCAAACACAAGTAACAACACTAGTTCAAGGAACCCTAGGTTACTTAGACCCCGAGTACTTCCACACGAGCCAATTAACCGAGAAAAGTGATGTCTATAGCTTCGGAGTGGTTCTTGCAGAACTTATGACAGGGAAGAAACCCCTTTCACCTACGAAATCCGAAGAAGAGAGGAACTTGGCTACATATTTCATTATGTCCATTAAAGAAAACAGATTTTTTCGAATTCTAGAGCCTCGGATTTTGAGGGAAGGTAGTTTGGAACAACTGCAAGCTGTTGGTGAGTTAATCAAAAGATGCCTCAACTTGAAGAGTGATGAAAGACCAACGATGAAAGAAGTGGCAATGGAGTTGGAAGGATTAAGGAAATATACAAAACACCCTTGGAATCAACAAGGAAATGCAGAAGAAAACATGGCGTTGTTGAGAGAACAATCAGACCTATATGATATCACAGTAACAGATCAAGAAATTACTACTGAAATGTACTCTGAACAAGGTAGTTTGTATAGTCGTATGATATATCCTAGCAACAATCCTCGTTGAGTAATTTGTAATAAAATTAATTCTTCTATGTACACTTAGCCCTTGTTTGAAACCAATTTTATTCTCATTCTCATTTTTTTTTCTCTTTTTTCATTTCAACCACATATTCTCCAAATAAAATAATATTACACACAAATCTAAAAATTTTCATCACTTTTTCACCACACATTCTCCCATCAATCACTATTCCAGAATTTCTCATTCTCATAAAATGGGTGTCAAACAGGGGCTTATTTTATTCTTTGGCATAACTTTTTGGGGACTGCACATAAATGTTACGCAGGCAGATCAGAACTATCTAATTGTTGAAACAAAAATGTACCAATAATTTTTTGTAGTCCTTGAATATTTTCACTAGATTAAAATGGTGCAATAATTAGATTTCAAAAAATCCAAGAGTATCAAATTGCTAACTCAATCAATGCAAATACGAAGAAAAAACAAAATTGCTTTAGTCACCAATTCTCAAATGTAACCCTTAATTTTTATAAGATTGTAGTTTAATTTCAACTTCCATTATGTCATTGTTGTGTAGTGTTATGAATTCGGCTAAATAATTAAAGATGATAATAATATGAGTAATATGAAAATAATGGACCAAACAGAAAACAAGATTTACGTGAAACTCAAATCCGGGAAAACCACGAGTAGAGACGGAGAATTCACTATAATCAATAGTAAGAAGTTACAAATGATTTCTTTGAACCAATAACTATTGGAAAATTGGTCAATTTGAATATATGTTGTACATTTCATATTTATAACAAAAGAATTCCTAATATACTAAGAGAATTAATACAGGAAAAATTTAATATAAGGTGAAGTTCAAATACAATGGGTAAAATCAATAATGAAGAATTTGGGATGAAGTAGAAGTCAAATTCACATTAAGCGCTTACAAGTCTACTACCAACTCTCAATACTCTTCCAACAGTATTTTCAATCAAATATTTATCAAGAATTCAGATCACAACCTAGTTTTAACAAACTCCACATTGACACGAATTCCATTACAACGAATACAAGTTAACTATTCAACTCTAACACAATTTTCCAAACAAAACACTCTACCAAATTACTCCACCTCTTCTACCATGCCCCTCTGGGCATACTCAGTAGCTATGAACAAATTTTAGCCCTATTTACCAGTAGAGTTACCTTTATTCCGTTCATTACTAGCTCAGCCGAGTCACCAAACCTATTCGAATCACCATGAGCAGTTCCAACTCCACCTGAATTGTCATACATGTTCGAAACACCATGAGCAACATGATCAATAAGATCACAATTAGATCCACCTAAACTATTGGGAAGTTATTTATTATCATTGCTTGCATCACCACGAGTAATCTGATCACAACCAACTCGACCCGAGTTACCATTTATCAAATCATACTCTACAGTTGCATCCAAAGTGATCGTCGAACCTTCCAAGATATATAACGGACCCTTACATTGCTTTTCTTTCAGCATCAAAACAAAAATCTGCGATAACAAGAAATCTCGTTTGCGTTCCAAAAGTGGAATCTCAAATTTCACAGTTTTCATCCCTAAAACAATTGACTTTGTTCAAACCCGCTTTAATATCCAATTTGGACCTTCCAAGAAATCGCCAAAAAAACCTTAACTTTGATATCACTTGTTATGAATCCGACCAAAAAATTGAAGACGATAATAATATGAGCAATATGAAAATAATGGATCACAAAGAAAACAAAACTTATGTGAAAACTCAAATCCAGAAAAATCACGGGTAGAAGCGGAGAATTCACTGTAATCAATAGTAAGGAGTTATAAAGATCTCTTTGGACCAAAAACTAATTGCACAAGTGGTCAAATTTAATATATGTTGTACATCACATATTTATAATCAAAGAATTCCTAAATACTAGGATAATTAATATATGAAGAGTTTAATATAAGATGAAATTCCAATGCAATAGGTAAAATCAATAATGGAGAATTTGGGATGAAATATGAGCCAAATTCACGTTAGACTCTTTGAAGACATCTTCATATCCACTACCAACTCTCAATACTCCTCTAACAGCATTTTCAATCAAATACTCAACAAGAACTTGGGTCACAAGCCAATTTTAACATGTAGTATGATAGAAAACATGATCATCTCACTAAAAGAGTTGCTACTTTGATTGAACACTTTTAATTATGTCAGCGTTGTATTCTCCAATAATAATTTGTTAATTATTTATGAAAATTACTTATCATTATATTGATGGATTTGATACTTTCTTGATATCTTATAATAATCAATAAATTCTAGATGTGTGCCCAATGGAATTGATGGTATCTGATCAGAATCTCATGCTCCAGTAGATGAGAATAGCTCCCATAGGACTGAGCTCGGTTGGAATGATGTTGGCCTAGGGAGTCAAGGGTCCCCATGAACATTGATGGTTTCTCCATTTTCCACTGGCCACCTTAAACCATTATAGTTGCTAATGAAGAGGGTATATTAAATAAACACCAAAGTTTGTTTAGCAAGAAGGGCTTGATTCAAGTACTACAGGTCATGAAATCACAACCTATAGGTCCTTTAGTTTTACACTGCTTTGACCACTCTACCGACATCACATCTCTATCCCTCTCGTCACCTCCCTAGCAAAATCTCTTTTACGATGTTCAAATTGTCGCAAAGCTCGCTCCAAGATCTTCGAAAAAATGACTGCTGGACTCAATTTCACGTTACTTTTTCTACCAAATAACCAATCAAATGGCTTCGACCGACAACCTATTTATTTACCTCAGTTGCTTCTCAATTTCACCCACAAAGGATAGGATAACGGCGTTGATTTACAAGTCACAACGTCACGAGCAAAACAATGAATGAAGGTACAAAGAGGGGACCGAAAAATCAAAAGAAAGTCATCAATTTTTCTTCTCAAGATGACAGCCGATTTTCACAGCAATATGGCAAACACGTTTTTTTGTCAAAATTCACACAAATCACACATAGCACAGACTTGAGAAGAAATTCCTTTCCAATAGCTTAAAGTAAGCCCCTCCTCCAACCTCTTACCCGTTTCCAAATTATTTCCTTAATAAGTGAGAAATCTTGTTGATGTGGTGAGTCAAAAGGGACATGGCTGGTATTTTATTTTTTTTGTGGGTAATTTGTTGGAATGGGGAGGGAGAAATGGTTGCAGCTCTTTCCAAATTCCTCCAATGCAGTGTCACCCCTTTCATAGAAGAATTATTGAATTTTGGAAGGGCTAAGTGTTAGAACTATTACTATTTACAATAGAATAAAGTTCATAAATAAAACTTATCGACTGATCGAGATCGTGACAGCACGATATCCTAAAGCAAAATTATCCGTTGATAATTGCTGCGACCTCTGTGGATAATCATATCCAGGAAACAACGATCAAATAAACCAATTGTGCAGCAATCACAAATAATTTTCAGAACTTTCAAGTAAAATTGAGTATAATTTTTTACTGAATAGGAAGATACAAATTCTTCTTTGGTATAGTTTTCTAATGCCCAAATGTGTTTTTATAGGTGAAAGTTGATGTAACTGCCTCCACCATGATTCAGTATTATGTAAAATTGAGTTTAATGTTTTACGAAATAGGAAGATACAGATTCGTTTTTGTTGTAGTTTTCTAATGCCCAAATGTTTGTTTATATAGGTAAAAGTTGATGTAATTGCCTCCGCTATGATCCAGTATTATATACAGTTTTATGACTAGTGCTAATGGGTTGTTAATACTGGATAATTAAAAACGATCATATTTTATTGGCGTAAGGCGTGACTCGAACCTCTGACCTCCCACACAAATTAACTTTTTACCAATTGGGCACTTCATGTGAATTAATTATTGCTTTCACATATTATATTTATTGTATAAATATCTAACATTAGGCTTTGTTCTGGACCATACTTTACCAAATATTCTAGCTTAAAGCCTCATTCCTAACGACGAAGTGGACCTTTGTCCGACAAGAACCAAACAAGGTTGCAAGGTGCTTGCATGACAAGCATTTTTACATTTCCAAAACCGTGTTGGGTTGATCATGTTAGGTATTTATACAATAAATATAATATGTGAAATAAATAATTAATTCAGATAAAGTGTCCAATTGATAAAAAGGGTGAAATTTGTGTGGGAGGTCGAGGGTACGAGTCACACCTCATACATTATATCCAAAGGTCTTTAATTCTAATAATTCGAATTTTTTTTAATCATTTTCGAAATTATTTAATTGGTCAACTAACCAGTAAAATACGATCGTTTTTAACTGTTCAGTAGTAACAATCAATTACCACTAGCCATAAAAATGACAACTAATACTGGATCATGGTGGATGTAGTTACATAAGTTTTCTGCTTATATAAATGCACATCGTGGCATTAGAAAATCATTACAAAAACAAAATTGTATCTTCCTATTTAGTAAAATATTATACCCATTTTATATATTTTTTGGAGTACACTTGAGAGTTCTGAAAATCATTTGTGATTGCTGTACAATTGGTTTATTTGATCGTTATATCCTAGATGTGAATGTCCACAGAGGTCGCAGCAGTTATCGATGGACAATTTCACTTTAGGATATCGTACTATCATGAGACTTGATCAGTATATAAGTTTTATTTCTGAACTTTACTGTATTGCAACTAGTAATAATTCTAACAGATCAATCCCTTGAATTTCTTATTAGTTGCATTTGTGCTGATATTTATGCATATATAAGAAATATATTTATGCATATATAAGAAATATATCAACCACCTAAGTTATTATGTGCTTAACTTATCATCAATCAATGCCATTCTCACTTGTCGTCATTCTAATTTTTACTACAATCTATTCTAGTGAGACTAGACAGTAATATAAGAAGTTTGATAATTTTACGAGTAATAATGGCTTTAGAATGTGTCGAGGGGATCATTGTTGTTAAGTAAGGAACCTTGGTAACCCATACATTATCTTGATGTTATATATTGATGACATGTTGATTGTAAAGGTTTGCAAGTAAGAAATAAATAAGTTGAAAAATGAGTTATTTAAGGAGTTTGCAATGAAAGAATTGGGTATTGCAAAACAAATCCTTGGGATGAGAATTATTAGGGATAATGATGTCTTAAAACTGACATGGGAAGAGTATGAGCAATTCATGCAAACAGCATTGGGAGGTAATCAAGCGGATTCTAAATACTTGAGAGGTACTTCAAGTTCAACTTTATGTTTCAGAAAATCAGGTTTAGGATTACAAGGCTATGTAGATGCTGACATGGAAAGATATATTAATGGTAGTTAGTTAGGTGTCTAAGTTGCAAAAGATAGTTGCTATTTTTACTATTAAGCCTGAGTATTTTGCTGTAAATGAAGTTAACAAAGAGATGATATGGTTGTAGTCTATTTTGGAAGAATTGGGTCACAAGTATGACAAGAGTGTGTTGGATTAATTATCTAATGAGTCACTGAACTGTATGTAAGGTTTCAGGAGGTCACTGAAATTCAAAAGTTTCTCATTAGTTATTACACTTTATAAATATAATCCCATACATCACTGAGAATTTCAAAAAATTCTCCGTTATTCATTGAACTTTACAAAATGTAATCACATCCATCACACAGCGATTAACGCGAAAACTTTCCTAAAATCCGGTAACTAATGAGAAAAGATTTGAAGTTCAGTGATCCTTGAAAACCTTACGCAAAGTTGAATACCAATCACGCAATTAACTAATCTTTATCTTTTTCTTTCATTTTTTTCCCCTCTACTCCTACACTACAATTTTATTCTTTCTAGTATTGCGAAACATAGAAAAAAAATATCCTTCTATTCCGAGGTTAGCTAACAAGGTTGTTTGCTGACCTATCTAAGATCAAAGAATCAATTAAAGATATTTTTATAGGCTGCTTCAGTTATGATCGTCTTTCCATCAAGATACACTTGAATAAAATAAAAAATCCATTAGATTCTTAGTTGAAGATGTATGAATTTCAAAGTTGGATACTATGAAGTGATCAATGTTGAAACACTTCTCTTCTGAAGTAGTTGATTGCATGAACCACTGTTACCTCTTTGATCTTAAGGAGATCAGTAAACAAGCTTTTCGATTATCCTAAAAAGAAAGGCTTTTTTTTTTTTTTTTTAGTTTGATGATACTAGAGAGAATAAAATCATGGGGAATGAATTTAGAAAAAAAGAAAAAAGACTAGAAAAACATAAAGATTGATAAATTAGTTGATTGGTCACTAAACTTTGCATAAGGTTTTCAAGAGGTCAATAAACTTCAAAAGTTTCCTCATTAGTCACTGAACTTTACAAATGTAATCACATCCATCACCAAAAACTTCAAAAAAAATTTGTTAGTCACCGAACTTTGTAAAATATATTCACATCCATCACCCATTGACTAATGAGGAAACTTATAAAGTCCAATGACTAACGAGAAAACTTTTAAAGTTCAGTGGCCAACCAGGTAATTAACCTGAATATGTTGCATTGTGATAATCAGATCGCTATTCACTAAGCAAAAAACCTTGTTTATCATGCAAGGACAAATCATATATAGGTTCGTCATCATTTCATCATATCGACTTTGGAAGATGGAATTTTAACACTTACGAAGATTAAGCGGAGTCAAAATCTGGCTGATATGTTGACGAAAGCTGTTCCGATCGAGAAACTGAAGTTGTGTGCAACGTCAATTGGACTTCTATTTTGAGGAATGAGGAGTTGTTGCCTCTGTAAAGGAGTTATTGATGGTAAATTAGTCTCCAAGTGGGGGATTATTAAGTTGTGGAGCCTAATTATTGCTAACTTCACGGAGTTGGAATTGATGGTGAATTAGTCTCTCGAGGGTTCTCCGGACAATAATAAAAAAAAAACTAATTAAAGATTGTTTAGGAATTTATATTCTTGTAAAATTTTATGAAGGAAAAGGAGTCTTTGTAAAATATGATTTTGTCCTATTTTATCTTATAAATAGTGAGCAACCCTTAAACTTTATGCATTATTATCAAATAGAGCGAAACAGAGGTTAGAAGATAATTGATATTTTCTCTCGTAAACTTTTTTCAACATAATGAATCACTGCAACGATGGGAAATGGAGTACTCTCGTATTGTGGCGAACCTCTATAAATTTTGCACATTCTTTATTGTTTATTTTTTTCCTTTAAATTGATTACTTTTTGTGAGATAAAATTAGGGTTTATAATTCTAGTATTATCTTCATTTCCACTCCATTTACCTTATGGATAGTTTTTCATTTAATGAATTAGATTCAATACTATAAAGCACAGAAAGTTGAATATTGTTCTGCAATATGGTACTTTAACTAATCTTATAGAGATCTTCCTATAACATGAAATTTATGTCATCTTAATTTGATCAAACATAGTACTTAAATCACATGCATTTCATCCTCTTCAAGTTCTCATTTTTTTTATTGATAATCAAACCTAGATAAATAAATACCAAATTCTAATGAACTTGAACTTGACCCTTCGTACTAACTCATTATATTTATACATGAAATTTTATATAAAAATCATATTAATATATTCTTAAAATGTTTACAAGAGAACTTTATAAATTAGTTTCCCTAATAAAAAAGAAAAGAAACAATGTGCTTCTTGTTGACTAAGCAACGGTATCATGAACACCAGCTTCTATAAGAAGCGCCGGTGTCAATTTAACATTAGGGACCCCCGTTGTAATCTAATATCTTTGTCATTATATGTCCCCCCACTTGTTGAATAATGATAAGTGTGTTTTGCACACTTAATTATGCAACAAAACATGACTAATTATTGATATAAATGCTTAACTATGGCTTAATTTGATATGAATTGTGTTTG
>CAIGRO010017200.1:0-11330 GCA_903798355.1 Fraxinus baroniana
TTTTCTTTTGAGGTGCTTAACCCATCCACTTTGAGAAATAGCAGAATTGACAGATATGTTATGGAACAGTTTAGTTAATTGGAACGCAAACAATTAACTTGCTCAATCCTACACCAGCACATGTGAAACTCGACAATGTTTGAAAATGAAAGTGTTGCGCTTTTTCCAACATGCCCGATATATAACCATAAACAACTCCACGTCCTCACCAGAAAGGCAATCATGCTCAAGAAGAATCATGTCGCCAATCTCATTAGCTACACCAGAGCGCAACAAACTCTTTCCAAAAATAATCCTAGACCTATCCTTACAACTTTGCAAGAAAATGAAGTATGAAAAATAGTTTCTTAATTATCCTCACATCGAACGCAGATAACCATGCAAACAATATGTCGCCTTTGGACATTAACACGGTGATAGAATATTCATAAAATCATGCAAGTCAAAGAATTTCGAGAGAATATTACTTTTTTCCATAAAAAATTCCAACAACATAATCGATGATTCAATAAAGAGAGCTAGATAGAGACATGGCTAACTACCATCTTGATCCAATAATCATAATCACACTACAAAATCGACTAAAGCCCGATACAAGCCCAGAATAAGGAGTTCATGGCCCAATTAAAAGCAAAATCTTCTCGGCGTCAACCACAAGTGCATAAAGCTATAGAAGGGGGGCAAGTGGCGTAGGGTTGCACTACAAATTGACAACATATTACTGTGAAGGAGAGGGAGAACGGGGACGTGTCCATCACCGCCTCGGCACCGATTTGATTTGATCTTGTGTTGCAGCGGTTTGTACAAGGAAAGTCATAACCTTCATCACCAAACCTAATTTGGAAGGTTATATCAGATTTATTTATTTCAAACCATGCTTTTAATCTATTAGACTTTATATGTTGATTTCGCACTTGATTTGATGGTTGTGAATGATTTAATTAAAACACAACCTCGATCTAATCCTGCTCAGTTACTATTCTCAGTTGCAGCGAAGGGGGACCGATCCTTCTCTTCTTCCAGCTCCTTGGAATTTATTTTTTCTGAAATAGTTGTTTATTGACGGTAATTTTCCTTACGCAACAGCAATTTTCTCAACAATATCATTGTCGTATTTTTGATGAGGTTATTTATGATTTTTTCCGTACCTTTATAGAGTCGGCTGCCCGTCAAGTGTAATAGGTGAAATACCTAGGACCAAAATCCAGTTAGGGCAAACCCTAGCTGGCTCTCTTCATCTTTCTATAACTAAGATGATCAAGTTTGGTCACCTTCTGGGATGGAGATGAACTGCCAGTTGAATAGGGATAGTGGGAAGATTTCCCAAACTTGCAGCATAAGTGGGACCTCGTACAATGATACGGGCCATGGGCATGGAACACATGGGCATGTGACTGGATGGATGTATATAAATCAAGATGGCAGGATGTGTGGCCCTTACATTCCACAGCAGTTATGCGAGGGTTTATCTAGTGGCTTCTTGCCAGAGGAGCTCTTCGTTTATCCCATTGTGAATGGAAATTTTGTTAATCCCGTGCCGCTCAAGTTCTTCATTCAGTTTCCCGACCATGTTCCGACAGGCTTTGTTTATCTCAATGTTGCTGTCCCTAGCATAAAAGATACTACAAATGATCGCCATAGTCCCAATCAGCCGATGCCATTATCAGAGAACTCTGGTGTTATTCCAAACTGGCCACAGGTAATGTTGATTGTGACCTGAAGGATTATACCATTGGAGAACCCATAAATTTGGGGTTGTGTGGCCATGCCTCTACCTCAATGATTGTATCTGTTTGGTTGGTGGTACACAGTATTGATATGATTGGTTTCTCTAGTATAATGAAGAAAGAACACCTTTCTAAAGTAAATGAACAAGAAAGGACAAAACAAAAATGCATTTTTAACACCACGAAGCAAGACATATCTATGCTTATTTGTCAACATGTTGTCAACATTTCGTAATTTGTTTCTTAAATTAACTTTTGAGCCACATTAAAAAGTAACTTCGTGATCAACATATTGTTGGTTGGAGTTGTTGTATAGGCATATATCTAGTGGCCTGGGTTACTGAATTTTTATTCTACTCTTAGAATTTTGTCAAAGTCATGTGAGGTAATATTATTTGTATAAAAACTGTATCTGGGGTAAAGCAACATTTGTAATATTTATGTTTTAATAGTAAGTGGGGTCCCTTGATCCCGTAATATGGGCTCCACCCCTGAATATTACTAATTTACTGTAAACAAATATCTGCTACAAAATTTTATTTTTTTCTACTTAATTTAACTTTTTTATTATGCTCAAATTACAGTCAGGAGATGAATCTTGTTGGTTGTTTGAGGATGAAAAGGGGAGTAAACATGGACCACACTCTATTACCGAACTTTACTCATGGTGTCACCATGGATATCTGTGCAATTCACAAATGGTAATCTATCTGGCAAGCTCAATCTTGGATTAATTCATGAAAAATGGACTATCATGTGTAATTTATGTGCTCCCTTTTGAGACATGCCATTTATAGGTCAATGTTTATGAAATTCTCTGTCGTGTAGTATATTAGAATGAATTAACTCTATTTTTAGAAGATAACTTTCTTTCAACAATGAGACGTTTTCCTTTTTGTCTATATTGAGAAGTTGCTAAATCGATTTTCTACCTTCCTGTATTAATCGGAATTTGTTTTAATGCTATATAGTTTTTGTAGTTATGTTTACAGTTGCTAAGCTCGGAATAAGTTTGATTTGTGGCATTTTTGGCCGGATGAACTATTCGAAGGAGGAATTTCTGTATTATATTACACTGACCATTGGATACTTGTAGATATTAGGTCATCTTTTGTATTATGTAGAACAATAAAAATCATAAGGCTTTTGAAAAGTAGGTCATGTTGGACATTAAAGTCATCTTTTCTGAACACTTGTCTTTTTTTTTTTTTTTTATTATCACGTACGATACTTATGGTATTTAGATTTGTTCGTTGGTCGAGTTCGATGATTATCCAAGATTTGGTAGTCGGATGAATTTATTATTCGTCCTGTCATTGACACATCATTCAATTGCTTTATTAATATTTATTTACTTGTACTGAAAAAGAGAAAAATAAAGTTCCTACTTTCCCTGCCAATATTATGACCAGGTCAAATTTTCCTATAATCTCAAGACAAGTTTTACTGCTGCTGGTCTTTCCAACTGTTGCTCGAATGCTGTTTGCATGCTTGTAAACAAACTGTGAGCACCATCAAATCTTTTTTCTGTCTGATTTTTAGGGAGTAACGTTATTCTTTGCCATAAATAGTTGTATACTGGACTCTACATTTAATCACATGGATTCTTCTTTCTTTTGTGCATCTTTCTGCATATGATTGGTATGAATCACAATTTATTTCTTTTCTTGTTCAGTTATTTGTGATTTTGAGGGTTGTATCTATTTAGTGTGCTTTCCTTTTTGACTTGATAAAACTCCATAAAAGCACTTTTCAAGACATACTGATTGCTTATTCTGCTGTCATGATGAATTTGTTCAGATATATCATACTGATTCTAAGTTCAAACCCTTACCCTTGAAAACGTTGCTGAGTACTTGGAGAACACCTGGACTTGGGACTGTGTTAGATGCTGAAGGCCAGGATACTGTCTTACTGCCAACCCTAGTGTCTGACATTTCTGAAGAATTTTGTTCCCAGCTTCATTCTGGAGTCATGAAAACGGCCCGTAGGACTGTGCTAGATGAGATTGTTAGCTGCATAATTTCAGAATGCCTTGACAGGAAGAAAATTCAGAAGAATTATAAGGTTGAACCGGTCCATCAATCTGTCAAAAACTGCTCTTCAGATGGCAAAATGGTATGTGCTTAAATGTTGAAAGGAAATTGATCTGCTTCAGCCTATGTTTGGCCTCCACTTTTTTCAAAGACGCATTTTTAACCACTAATTTTTCCATAAAATAACTTTACACGTAAACCTAAAAAATTTCCTTCTTTTTTAACCACACATTCTCCAAAAAAAACCACTATTCCAAAATACATTTTCTTATCAAAATGAGGCTCAATATAGCTAACAATTTTTTTGCACTGGTTTATGTGACAGTTTGAAAAGTGTCTTGAGAGGAAGGACTGTGTTTCTGTTGATGACGTAGAAGTGTGTAGCACCGTTGACAAGATATGTTCTATTGGTGAAGCACCAACTAGACCTCCTCCAAGCATGAAATCCATTGGAAATTATGAGAATTTTTGCAGCACATACATGATTGTTTGCAGGACATTTTATGATTCATGTTTGCAACTCATGTGGAATGCTGTCTGCTATGATCCCGTGGCAGACTATGTTTCCACTTGGAGAAGAGCGAAACGCTGGTCCTCTCCACATAAAAGGCTCTCTGAGCGGATTGACGGGATACCTACTGATGATGTAGGTTATTGATGTTTATGATATGTTCCATTGAATTATTTGTCTGTATCTTTGTGTGAAAGTTCAATTTTAATGGCTACACAGCTACAACACGAACAAGATTCTTTGTACTCTTTGGAAGATTGTCCGCCCGGATTTGGACCGGTAACTATGGCACTAGATGTACAATCGCAGTCAAAGTTTGAACCATTCAGTCCACATAAAAAGTGCAGTGTGCATATTGAAGGGCTCCCTGCTGATGGTGTAGGTTATTTATGTCTATTATATGTTCCGTTGAATTATTTGTATATATTTCTCTCTAATTGTAAAGTTCAATTTTAATGGCTTCACAGCTACTACACGAACAAGATTCTTTGCGCTCTTTGGAAGATTGTCCGCCCGGATTTGGACTGGTATGTATGGCACTGGATGTACAATCACAGTCGAAGTTTGAACCAGGCAGTCCTCATAAAAAGTGCTGTGAGCATATTGAAGGGCGGTTACCTGCTGATGATGTAGGTTATTGATGTTTATGATATGTTCAGTTGAATTATTTGTATTTTTGTGTGTCTAAAGTTCAAATTTAACGTTATCACAGTTACTGCTCGGACAAGATTCTTCGTGCTCTATGGTAGATTGTCCGCCTGGATTTGGACCAGCAAGTAAAGCACTGGATGTACAATCGCAGTCACAGTTTGAACAAGGCAGTCCACATGACAAGGGCTCTGACCAGATTGAAGAGCTACCTGCTGATGTAGGTTATTGATGTTTGTGATATGTTTTGCTGATTTATTTGTATTTGTTTGTCTAAAATTCGATTCTTATGTCTTTACAGCTACCACAAGAACAAGATTCTTTGATAACTCTGGTAGATTGTCCGCCAGGATTTGAACCTAGAAGTATGGCAATGGATGTAATGTCACAGTCACAGCCACAGTTGGTTTCTTGGTCGTCTTATAATGAAGAGAAGTTGCATGAGACAAAATTTTTTAGTACCAGCAATCTTTATGGCGGCAGGGAATACATCTTGGAAAGTGTATCGAATGATCTGCATTCATCGGCAAAAGTATCATTAGTACAGTATTTTGAAAACCTTGTGGATGAGGAAGTGAGGAAAGTCGTCCATATTTCAAATGATACTCGCAAGGAGGAGGTATTAGCCACAAGCTGTTCTTCAACATAAGCCCTTTCCCCCAAATAAGGAACAAGAGCCTTTGGTGCAATATATTGGGCCACCAGTTCTGTCCTTATTCTTTAGGGCATCTTTAAGGCATTTATGAGATAGTTTCAGTATTATAATCAAATCTACTGTTTTATTTTTGATTGAAAAAATATTATTAGTCTTTGCAGGTTTCCTTAGACTCCTACCCCTATCGCAATCATACTAGTGGCTATGATTATTCCGGAGCTGTTGATGGTTCAAAATCATTATCATCAGATGATTTCCAGATTTCATCGCGGAATACTATTAACAATCTTGATGTTACTACTACGCCTTTCTCTAAGTGTGCATTTCAGAAATTGCCAGTTCATTCAGAATATGCAAATACTTTTGAATTGGATGAACTGTGCCCACCTCAACCTGAGAAGAGTATGGAACATTATGTTCCATCACATTTCTCTAAGCGTGCATTTCAGAAATTGCCCATCCATTTAAGCAATGCTTGTAATATGGAAGTTCTTGATCAACTGTGCCCACCTCAGCTGGAGAAAAATATGGAACATTGTGTTCCATCGCAAAATTGTCAACTACAGTTGGTTAAATTGGATGAGTTTACCTCCAATGTTAATTTCCAAGTTGCACTGACGATGAGCCAGCAGAGAATCCATGACAGTTTGCTGAGTAAATTGAAGTTGTTGTTGGTTGATGATGCCATTGAGAAAACACTAAAAATTTGGTGTTCTTCAAGGAGACATGAATCATGCCGTAATAAGGTAGTTTTTCACTGTTACGTTTATATTACTCACAAATTCCTGTTTATGGTGATTATATCAACTACTCTATGGTAAAATGAATTTAGTTAATTTATTGCTTCCTTCTTTACTTGATTTATCAGGGTGCAGCAAATTGGGTAAGCAAAGCGAAACCTGATGATAAGGAGAGATCTTCCAAGTCATCTTTACTAAACGGAAATTATATATGCTACCGCAAAAGAAAGTTGGGTGAGCAAAAATCCGGGTCCTTTTTTGAGTCTCTCATTGCAGGAAACATTGGTTCCCAAAAGCAATCTATTGAAAAGTCAAACAAAGGTAATACTCCCAGAAATGTTCCTAGGAGAAAAAAAATAAAAAATACGCTTCTGAATCATCTAGAGAAGACACGGACAGAAAATCGGAGTATCAAGTCTTCTGTTGATGATGATTTGCTTGGGTCAAGTTCACTGTCCCTCCATATTCCTAATAGAAAGTCACAAAAAATCGCTGATGTTAAAGGTGCGCCATTCTTCCAAATAATAATTCTGTAGTTCCATAAGCTAGTATCAAACATTTGAAAATGATAATATCACGCTTTACTAAGAAAATAATTTGTTTTGAAGATAAATCAAGTGGTAGGACACAGAAAGCTTCCTTCTCCCCTGTGGATCAAACTAATACTGAGAGGATCACCAATGAGAAGAGCCGGGGATCGGACCCTCTGGAAATTCAGGCTACTAATTGCACCAAAAAAGTGTCAAAATGTGAGGGTTATGTTTTAGTTTTTCCCTTGTTCAAAAATCATTTGCCAATTTTTATCCATGTTCTAGTTCAAAATCGGTATGTAGATTTCCAACTCTTTTAAGGTTTGTCTGCCATCCATTCTATTCTTTCATGCAGCGACTAAGGTTGCAAAACTTAAAAGGAAGCAACCGATTGATGAGGCACCACCATCTAGATCTAAAAAAGTTCAGAAATTAGCTAATAGCTCCACCAAGCAAGCAGCATGTAAAAAGAATGATGTTCAAAAGATCAAAAGAAGTAAATCCAGGAAAATGAGACCCTGTCCCCAATCCGATGGTTGTGCTCGTTCATCTATTGACGGTTGGGAATGGCATAAATGGTCTCTTAATGCAAGCCCTGCTGAAAGGGCGCGCATAAGGGGCACATATTTTCGTTCTCAACATATCAGCTTAGATGGTAACGGTCTTCAGCTGTCAAATGTTAAGGGACTCTCTGCTAGAACAAATAGGGTCAAGCTACGCAATCTTCTTGCTGCTGCTGAGGGTGCTGATCTTTTGAAAGCGACCCAGTTAAAGGTAACAGAAGGATGTGATCTTTATGCTATTTTTTATGCTTTTTGGGATTTGTAATTTAGCAAAGTGTTAACAGGCAAGAAAAAAGCGTTTGCGCTTTCAAAGGAGCAAGATACATGACTGGGGGATTGTTGCCCTGGAGCCAATTGAAGCAGAGGACTTTGTCATTGAATATGTTGGAGAACTTGTTCGTGCCCGCGTAAGCAAGCCGTTTCTTTTTCTTTCTAACTTTCCTTTTGGAGGAAGTAAAGAGGTTTTCCCTCATAATTAAATGAGTATGCTTTTGCAGTCTCTTAGACTAAAGCCATATTCTTGTATAGTGCTTTTATTCTCTCTCTCTCTCTCTCATTCTCTATTTTTCACTTTTTTTTTTCTCATCTAGCTTCTCTTTTATTATACTTATTTTGGGTGTTGCTTATTACATACTCTAAAAAGCACATTACTAGTTCTCCTGATAAACATTATTCTATGTTTTGTTTCTGTCGTTTAGACATGGAAATTTCTGAAACTCACATTCCCACCTAGATCACAAGTTATCGCCCACTTCAGAAAACCTAGGTATAAAAAATGTTGAAAAACCTTGTAAATACATCTTACTTGGACACACTAAAAAGAAATTTTCAATATGCCAATAACGTAATTCTGTTGGAAATTGGTACATTGTAATCCATTCAATTGTTTTCTATCAGTACTTATTTCTGGTAGTTGTTTCAATCTATAGATATCTGATATCCGCGAGCGTCAGTATGAGAAGATGGGAATTGGGAGCAGTTATCTTTTTAGACTGGATGATGGTTATGTGGTAAGTAAACCCAGCAAAAGATTTTCTTCCTTCTGTTTGGATTACTTGTGAACGGAATAATAAGTTGTTAATGGATTTAGTTGTGGGTCGTATTTGAGGGAGGTTTTTGTAACCAGAACTTGAATGATATCATCAGCAGAATTCCAACCTCTTACTAGTACCACTACCTTGCATCTGTGCCTCACTGCTAATCATCTTGAAAACGAGCGCCCCCAATCCCCTTGCACCTCCCTCTCAATAAGGAAATTAATATTAAAAATAACAAGAAGCTAACCTTTATTTCAAATAAAATTGGAGTCATTTACACGATTCCTTTTTTCCACTCTAGCTAGATCTAAAACTTCAAGGTCTAATGAGATCAAATCATTTGTATTCCCATCAAGCGATGCTAATTGTAATACCCTTTTTTCTGTTTTCTAACATGTTCTACTGGAGTTGCACAACTTTTATGAGGGGAGACATTTTTAGATCTATCCAAGATATGCTCCAATCATCTAAGTGGTTTTTCTTTTAGTTTATTTTAGATTGGTGCCGCCACTTATTAATCTACATGTTCTTATTAATACATTTTATACAGCTAGATCTTGACTTGTTCATTTCTGGCATGTTTATTTTATGGACATTTTGTGATGAATGTACACTTATCACTGTAAAGTACAATTAGCCTAATAACCGTTCTCTAGAACTTGTCCTTATACTAATGGGGTTTTCTCTGATTGCCCAAACCCTTTAGCACTTCTTTTTCTAATAACCGTTCTCTAGAACTTGTCCATATACTCATGGGGTTTTCTCTGATTGCCCAAACCCTTTAGCACTTCTTTTTCTATGCAATTTCTCTCAAATCCTTACGTTTAAGTTACTTATTAAATCATTGATCCTAAATAGATGACTCTTCACGATCACATGATCCTTGACTATTAGTCAAATATTATCATTGTCATTGCCATGAGCCTATGACTAAACTGATTCTATTTTAATTCATCTAAGGTTCATGAAACTTAAAATCTTTAAATTTCAAATTCCTCCTCCATTCTCTGTTGGCAAAATTTCCATTTTATTCTATGCTTGTTTTTATGTTCTACTTTTGAGTTTTGAGATGTATAACAAGTGTCAGATGATTTAACAATGGTATCTGTTAGTAGCAAAAGAATATAATTGAAAAAGAGAGTGAGAAATAATGTAATATATTTGCTGCAGGTTGATGCCACGAAGCGTGGAGGGATTGCTAGATTCATAAACCATTCTTGTGAGGTAATCACAGCAGCGTTATGATTGTGTCTTGGAGCACTCTCTGCATGGCTTGTCATTTTCAAATGAGATTGATGGTGTTAATTTCAATGCAGCCGAATTGCTATACCAAGGTCATAACTGTCGATGGTCAGAAAAAAATTTTCATATATGCGAAGCGGCATATTGCTGCTGGTGAAGAAATCACTTACAATTACAAGTTTCCATTGGAGGAGAAAAAGATACCTTGCAACTGTGGTTCTAAGAGGTACCATGAATTGCAGTTATTACTATGGTGTTAGATAGCATTTCGAGTAGCCCTATCTTCCAAATAATGAAAATTTACTCGATGAATTTGGCACTGAAGGTAATCCAAAAGTTTCGCAGGAACTTTGGCATTATGTGAACTTTTCACTCCTTGACTTCTGTTTTTGTATTATCTTCCATTTTCTAACAATTACTTTAGAAAAAAATACATTGAAGTATATGTCGAAAAATGATGTGATCTCCCAGACGTAACCTGTGTTTCCATTAAAATTAGGCGGTTCTATTTCGAGGTTTTTGAATACCATGGGTCGCCTGCTTTAGTTGCTTTGTGTGAGAAGTGCAGGAATGTGTGAAATCGTTTGTTTGCCCTTGCCAAACTACATAGTTCTATTCAGACAAGAAAAATATTGTCTTTTTTTGTCTTGTTACCAAGATTATCTTTTTGTTAGAAATCCTTGTTAAATAAAAAATGATAAGTACAGTGAAATTTGCTCTAAATAAATGTAGTATTAGGTGCCACAAATTTATTGTTGAGATGAACTGAAAACAAAAGAACCATGATATAATTTTCATCCTCTTAAAAGCTGTCCTAGATTGGCATGTCAATTTGGCTGAATATTTCAAGATTATGCTCTCTGGTGAGAAGTTTTCATCCATTATATGGCGAAGTCCTTGAAAATTCTCCCCTCAATCCCTCCCCTCAGGAAGAACGAAAATAAAATGACTCCTTGCCAACTTTCTCTTTTAGGTGTCGCGGATCATTGAACTGAGAAGCCAAATGATTGCGTCTTCTGGTAAGTTCTACGAACCTATCTTTTATTATCAATAGAAAAACTTTTTGTTTTCATTTATTTCCTTGTATCCATAAGTTTCTTGTAACTGCAGATTTTCAACTAGAGGCGCCACTGAAAAGAAGCTCTTTCCCAGGTACTTCCTTATTGGCTTTTTATTGTCTCGTCATTTTTCCCTAGATTAATGCTCTAGTAATGCAAAAGGTTGGAAAGTAAGATTGAACCAAAGGTGGACTCCAGCACCAGCCATTATCGTGCCACCACCTCCTCACACACCCAATCTTGTAATGCTGAAACGAAAAAATGATATGGGTTTTGCACAGATTACACATTTCTAAATCGTGACTGAAATAAATTGTATTATTGTAGTGATAGTACTGAACATAAATTTATTTGATGGTTCACTTCAAAGTCGGAATATAACATTAATGCTGTTGCAATAAACTAATATGAGCTAATTGTTTCTTTATGTTTTCTACTATTGTTTTCTCTGTTCTGTCCCTTTATTATTTTTGAAGGTTTGTCCTGGCCTACAATGGAATCTTTTTATCATTGCTGCTTGGCGGTTCGATAAATACTTCCCCTCCAATCCATAGGTTTTGCCATGGTATAAAAAGGCGGTAGT
>CAIGRO010017233.1:0-11089 GCA_903798355.1 Fraxinus baroniana
AAACCTGATTTTTGAATTTAAATATTTAAACACCTTATTTTTTATTTTTTCTCTTTGACACTATCCCTGACAACAGACTCACAAATAGGGGAAGCATTTTTTTTGTTGAAATTTTTTATTCAAATATATTCCATGTGGGTCCCACGACCATGTGAGTGTATGCCAATCAAGGTGATTTTTATTTTTATTTTATTTTTATTTTTTTTGACAAACTAGCTTAACGGAAATGACAATATGTTGAGTAAGTTCTATTGCTACTATATATAGTCGCCATCTAGGAAAGGATACTCCATCCTTATCAAAAGGTATATGAATTCAAGTAGAACTCTATTAATCCAAATAGAATTACGAGTTCCATCCAAAAAGAGCCATCACTTTTGACATTCAGTAACCATGAATAAAATTCCCTATAAACTCTTCGAGCAAGTCATTTTTTACATAATAAATAATCTGGTTCAACATTCTCTTCATACATTTCATTATTGTACATATATTCATGACTTGCGCATCAGATAAGAAGGGAAAAGTTCTCCGCCAACGTCTCCCATGTTATTTTGTAAGATTGTCGTGTTAATTGAAGTCAATATTAATCGTCCAGAAATTTTAACCACAAAATTCCTGCTTATAAACTAGAAATTACCAGATAATACTCCTCTTTGATAATCATTATTTCAAATCTCTTTAATTCTAATATTCATTTTCAACCACACATTTAAATAATAAAATATTTTTCTCTATTTTTCAAACCATACATTTTCCAAAAAATTACTCTTCAAAATTCTATTTTCTCAAAATAATAGTAATCAAACAGGGACTAAATACGTCCAAAAATTCCAAAAAAAATAATAATAATAAAATAAAATAAAAAGTAAAGGTAAAAACAATAGAGTGGGACCTTGGGACTGGTCAGCTGTCACTTTCAACAACTTAGCGTGTACCCCAGGCTTTCTAATTCTTTGCAAATAATGGCAAGTAACAGTGTACAAGAAAAACAAAACAAATCTGATTTAAGCCAAATCAATAATAATTTAATTAATTGCATACTTATACAACCAATTCATCTGTCATATTAGAAGCTGCAAATTTTGAATAGTTAATGTATTTGGACATTTTAATTACTTTATTTGTTAACATCTTCATGCTTATAGTCCATTGAGATCTTAAGATTAGGTGGTTGAACAACAATTCTTGTTGAGATATTTTACTTTCAAGTCCCTTAACTGCCCTTCCATCATTCATAGAATAGTGATTATTACCATAAATAGAAATATCCAGTTTTGAGTGACAACAAATATGTAAATATAGTCTAATGAACTTAAATAAAAGATCAAGTGCTTGTTTGGTCCCAATTTTGAACCCATGTGTTGAAGAATTTCAACATTTTGTGAGTATTTTATACCAATTTCATGTGACAAAGGCAGTACAAGTTACTATATAATTTCAGGGGAAAAGTTATTTAAACAGGGTCAGTGACAGTGGGGAAAAACAGGTGCATGTATTAGCATCTGTTTGGGTTAAACTGTCCAATCAATGAATGACACGTGTCTCATCTGTTTTTTAATCTATCACTGACCATGTTTTTGTAACAAAACTTTTTTTTCAAACTTTTTGTACATTATTTCCATTTTTGCCCTAGTCTCCATCGATTGTATACACAGCAGTTGTCGGCTATACAATTGAAACATCATGTATCACAAATAGCAAAAAATGGGTAAAAAAGGAAGGAAAAAATTATTCTACACATTCCGATCGGCTAGGTGAGTACACTGGGGCCGATTAGATGTGACAGAAAAATGCATTATTTTGGTCATAAATGGCGTGCAAACAAGCGCTAAGACGTTAAAAATTGAATATACTTGTTTTTATATTAATATTTATTCAATGTATATGTAGATTGTATTATTTTTCTTCGTCGGAGGCGGCAGTGAATTCACCTCAAGAATTCTATTAACAATCCAAAATATCCAATCCTGCTTCCAGAAACCTGACATGAGGCTTGAATTCTGGAGACACACAGCTACCAAATGTTATGTCGAACTTTCTCTGATCCCATAATATTCAAGGGACTATAAACAATATTCCAGTTCCATCAGAAAACGACAGCCATTACGAAAAGTAGGAAATATCAGGTGTACATATATATATAATTTTTTGAGAAACACTATATGTACAGAGAATTTATTACAAGATATCCTACAGAATACACACATGGGGGTGGGCCCCATGTGAGTATATATAGGATTTCTAGTAAAATATTTTTTGTACATGCATAATTTTTGTAATATTCATCCAACAGTATAATTCTGGAATAAGTTACGCTTTCTTTTAAGCGCGTCACTCTTAAGAACGATAAGTTCTTTAAATATATACTTGTACATTCACAATGATATACTAAATAATACCAAATATATTACCGCTAAGCGATTATTGGCAATAATTGATATGAAGATACCAATGAAGATTATATTTGACAAGTGTGTCATAATGTTTTTCTATAGGTAAGTATGGTACATTTAGTGGGGGAGATAATTAGGACACCATGCTCAATAATTGTAACCTTACTGACTAAACGTATGGTTAATGGCAGTGGTACCAAAGAAAAAAAAAAGGCAAAAAATACTAAGAAAGCAACTTGTTATGGCCCAATGCATGTCAACTCAATAGGGTCTCTGATGTGAACTTCATCTCCCCTACCCCACCCCCACCCCCCATTTTTCTCCTTACTATTCCTTTTAACCATCAACTGCAGGTTTCACCTTATATAGGAACAAAGGAAGAAAAAATTGATGGTGTTTGATTAACTATGGAGAGAGGGAAAGACTTGACAGAGGGGTCATCAAGATCCCCCGGTGGCGGCTCCGGTGGTGATTCGCCGCTATCCACCACTCCCAGCCGCTATGAATCTCAGAAAAGAAGGGATTGGAACACTTTTGGGCAGTTCTTGAAGAACCAGAGGCCACCAGTTCCACTCTCTCATTGCAATAGCAACCATGTACTTGAATTTCTTAGATATCTTGATCAGTTTGGCAAGACTAAAGTTCATTTGCAAGGCTGCATCTTTTACGGGCAGCCGGAGCCACCAGCGCCGTGTACTTGCCCACTGAGGCAGGCTTGGGGCAGCCTCGATGCACTCATTGGAAGACTACGCGCTGCCTATGAGGAGAACGGTGGATCACAGGAGACTAATCCATTTGCCAGTGGTGCAATAAGGGTTTATCTGAGGGAAGTAAAGGAGTGTCAAGCTAAGGCAAGAGGAATCCCTTACAAGAAGAAGAAGAAGAAGGCTAGCCCAGGCAAACCGGATGATGATTCCAGTTCATCCATGCCATTTTCTTGATTCAATCTATGGATCAAAAATTGGTAATCAATTTCTATCTTTAGAATACTCTCGTTCTTATATAGTACCGCTTGAATTACTTGTACTTTGTTCTTCTTTCCTCATTCCAATTTGATCCGAATCACATTGGAGAATCAATATATATGCATACCCTTTTCTTTTATTTATCTGTGATCATGTACATATTGTTGCTGATGATGAGTGAATCCTGGAAGAACATTTCCAAACTTATAACTGATGAAAGAAATTAAAATTAAAAAAAGTGCCCATAAATTGCACGGAAAATCAAAAGGAGCTCATTATTCTATAAATAAAGAATTGAACACCTTACTTTACGAAAAATATATATTTTTACTTCAGTATAAACCCTAGAAGTAATGCATACAATCAAAGGTAAAACAAATCTGTTACATGAATTCTTTAGGGCCACTCTATTCTTATCTCGTCCCCAACAAAATTTACTAGGAATCATGTCATAAACATGACGATGGTTTTACATTGGCTATCAACCTAGCGTTCCTGTATTTCTTCATCCTAATGGGGACATAGGAAGAATTACGACTTAAAGAAATGCATGACAAACAAAATCTTAACTGTGCAGCATCATTTACCAATTTCGAACATAAACTCAGACAAATCTACAACAATATGATCCAAAATTTATTCTTAGAAAATTTTATTGTAAGTTAATTTCAAGTATGGTAAACAGTGATGATCTTTTACCCCCAAGGAAACGACGGATTTTCTACTGACATCAGGTAGAATCTTGTACTCTTTTTTCATGTTTCCCATCATTAAACTGTTGTCTGCAGTAAGATGATCCCAATTTAGTACACTATTGCATGTCAACTTCTAGTTTTATGGGTCATCTTTTGGGATTCTTGACAGATCTTTAGCCCCCACGTAGATTGTCATTTTATTTTTTTTGACATAAACATGAACATTCTCATTAAGCAAGATCGTTATAGAATATCATTGGGCTTAAGGTAGGAGACACATTTGCGTGTGTGGGTGTGTGTCTATATATATTGACAAATATTTAATTAAAACTTTACTTTAAACTTTTTATTAATTAATCGACTTATAGTATTTTATTCCCATGCAGGTCTCCTTTTTGTGGGTTTTCATTTTCGATATGTAATCCTCCTCTAATCATTGTAAAATTTCTCAGATGTACGAAACAAAATGAATGCTTATTTAAATATTTTAATTATATGTTATTAAAAAAACGCATTAACATCAGTCCCCCACTAATTGCAATAATTTTAGTGCATAAGATCGCATTTTAGAAATTTGTATTATCATATTAAATTTGTCCTTAGCATCTTTGGTAGATTGCTTCCAGTGTGCATCAGATTTTGTGGGACATCAAAATTATTCATTTGTTGTCACAATGCTTTGCTTCATTCATGTAAAAATAAATTTAATATTTTACAGCGTGAAACGTTCATCTTTAACAGTGGCATGCATTCTTCTTCTTCTACACGATTTTTGTTGTGAAATAAACAAGATGCCGAATTGATCTAATATCACTTGTTGTGTTAATTATATTCAGAATCTCTGATACCAATTGTTGAGAATTCAATGATCACGTATCGCTCGATACCACTTGATATAAAACCAACTACTGGATTGAGATGTTGAAATTATATGGCGCAATAATGAAGTACTTGATCACAAGCAAAAGAATAAAAAAAGACAAGAAAATATGGCAAATGAATTAGGAGATTTTATTGCACCAATAATAACGGAGAATATACAATTGACCATGAAGTTGTAGTAATCTCTTTTCTCACATTATGAAAGTGCATAGACGAGTCTAATATTTATAGGGAATATGTAGGGACGTCCAAACCCTCCTAATAGAATTATTGATGAAGTATGATGTCAAAAAATCGAGTCAAAAACGAAAAAATGAGAGAAAAACCCAAAAAATGGAACAGGTACAACGCCGAGCATTTTGTCCAAAAAAAAAAAAAATTCATCTCGAACTCTTCTTCAAGTCCAATAATGGGCTTCCAAAATACAATTTCAACTTGACATAGGACTTCAATATCATTCCAAACTGAATTCTTCTTGACGTGCACTTCAATTAGAATTTTTCAATTAATTCAACCATAAATTTAGGTCACACCTTAATTCTAACAATCTTCATATTGACACGAATTCCACTTCAACGAATAAAGCTCCAAAATATTCTCCACTTAAAGAAGAAAGTATGTCGGCAAGGAATGAACTAACTTTTCAACCATAACCAAAACCAATTTCTCTAACCAAACACAAAATATTTCGCCTCTTCCAATGAATACAAGCATTACTCTGCAAAATTCCCTCAAATTCCCAAAAACTCATAATGATTTTAAAATTCACCAAATTTGGCTGTGACACACCCCAAAACAGAATCAAACACAAATACTTTTAAACAATGCCCCTTACTACGCTGAAAGCATGCTGAACAAAATCAACATTCATATACCTTTTACACTGGGTTCATCCTTAGCAATTGAATACAATGACACCGCATGTGATAATGACAAAGCGACATTATCAATATCTCATGAATTCCACTCAGCAGTATTCTTCAATTTCGACCATTTATGAGCTCCTAAAAGTATTATATTAAACTGAGTGTCCACCATGAGACTGAATCTATGCTGATTGACTCTTCTAAATTTTGTACAATGCTGAAAGATGTATAATTGAGACATTTTTTTGCCCCTTCGATACAACTTGGTCACCCTTACAAATTTCACAATTTCACTTCCACCAAAGAACTGATAACCATTTAAATCAATGATAGACAATAAGATGAGATTCTTTTTCAAATTCGGAACATGTCAAACCTGGACAAGTATTCTATCCAATAGCTTCAATCTGACCTACCAATTCCACCAACCCGACAATGTGTGTTGTCTTCCATAACCACGACACCTTTGAAAATGGTTTTATGTGTAGTAAACAAGTCCTTATTAGGACACGTATAAAACACACACCCTAAATCTAGAATCTAATCCTTCTGTGGTTTAGATTCGATGTCAGAAATAACCAAGAGATCTCCCTCACTTACTGCTTCACCTGAAGTCTCTGATTACTTCTCATATCAACTTGCAACCAACATTTCTTTATTCTACAATTTGTACCAACCCTGCTTCAAATGTTCCTTCTTCTTGCAAAAGTTACAAGTCTGATTACTAAACTTAGACTTCGATCTATCCCTTACAGAACCATCATGAGCAACAAGACCTTCTCCATCTCTGACCTCTGAAATCAAATGCTTCGTCTTCTCTTTTTAGAACAAAACATCATACACCTCCTCAATGGTGAGAGTATCACGAATGTACAAGATCGTGTCTCTAAATGAAGAAAATGAAGCGGGCAACGAATACAATAGGATTAAGGTCAAATCTTCTTCATCACACTTTACTTTCAAAGTTTCCAAATCAATGACAATCTCTTTAAATACAGTCAGGTGATTTTTCAATGATCCTCCTTCTGTCATTCGATGAGGGTATAAACGTTATTTGAGATGCAACTTGCTTGTCAGACTTTTAGTCATGCACAATTACTCCAACTTTAACCATAAAGCAACGATTTAACCTTCCTTCAAAACGTCCCGAAGAATGATATTCAATAGATGAAGATGAATGTTAAAAACTGCATTCTTATCCTTCCACAATTTCTCCTCCAAAATCAAAGTTGCGAACATCTTGTCAATTTTCAAAAATGTATCATCTAAATCCTATTGTGCGAGTATTGCAAGCATCTTAACCTGTTATAGCAAAAATCTAGTGTTGCGACCCAAAAATGAAATTTCATACTTCATAGAAGTTATCACGAACAAAAAATCTCGAACAAATCAAACATTGCGCTCTTGGAGAACTACTGAACCTGACGCTCTGATACCATTTGTTGTGAAATAAACAAGATAACAGAATCGCTCTAATATCACTTATTGTATTAATTATGTCTAGAATATCTGATACCAATTGTTGAGAATTCAACGATCATGTATCGCTCGATATCACTTGATATGAAATTAACCACCGAATTGAGATGTTGAAGTTATATGGAACAATAATGAAGTGTTTGATTACAAGTAAAAGAATACAAGAAAATATGACCGACTCAGTTTTTAATCATTGTCCCGGGATTATTTGGTATCAAATATCCAACATAAAGATTGTCCATATAAGATAAACAGACAAAACGAGAATGTTCACATACATCAACAATTAGAGATGGTGTCATAGAAAAAAATAAAAAAATAAATGATGATGACTTGAGGCATACAAAACCTAAAGAGCTTCTCAAGTAGTGTGTGTGAGAAGTATTGTGGACTGGAGCTTTGAATAAAGCACTCAAACTCACAAGAATGCTACAAGAGAAAAAGTTAATTACTTATTAACAATGTGTTTCCTTACTTCGTTGTTTGTTAACAATTTCTTCTTGCAATTGTTTCACTCTTTTTCATTAATTTTTCTTACTCCTATTTGTACTTGAAGTAGGTGTACTGCATCTAATGTGTGTGCAGGAGTCCTAAACTATGATCATTCTCTTAGATTCAAAGGTAAATAATAATTGTATACCAACATTCATTAATCTATTTCAAGTTTCTCATTCAAGGAATATTGGTTGGTGATTATGTGTTGCACCAATATTCATGAATCTTCTTCAAGAGTTCACAAGCCCATGTTAATTTCCGATTGTCCCTGTTAAACTAGAATTTGAAACGATGAACCTTTCTCAAGTAGGACGCTCCACGTAAATTTGTTCTCCTATGTAGTTATTTCCAGATGTTGGCTTCACATGCATGATGCATTTGATGAACTTCTCAATTACTCTAAGTAGGCATTGCATTAATAAATTGAACTCTCCAAATGAGATTTTGGAGAGAGAATTTATTGATAGTCAATTTCTTCTATGTTGTCCATACGAATGCTTTCAAGTAATTAATGTTACTATGTTCTTTATCTCTTTGATTCATAAATGCTCCCCTTCTCACAGCAAATATTTCTCAAGCTTAAGAGCAAGTTTATCTCCTTTCAGGTTTTCGTCTCCTTTTTCCTTCAAGGATTAATTCCACTTTTCCAAGCATCTGTTTTCGTACTTAGATATGTTGCAATTTTCTAGTAAGCTCAAATGTCTTCACATTTGGGGATTCAAGTCTTCCTCGAATTTCTTTCTATCCTATTCCAAATATTTAATATTGTCGAACAGCAAATCCTTTTATTGAATGCACCTTTCTTTCTACTGTCTCAACTTTATTTCTAAAAATGAAGATTTTCCATCCTCTTAGTCTTGGTATTTCTAACCTATTTAGCCTCTTTAAGAACTTGCGATTCACTACTAATAATTTCAGTCATGGTCTTCTCAAGTTCATCTTTGGAAACTCAGTTAAAACTTCTTCCTTCAATAATTTTAAATTCTTCTTCTCCTTTATGGAGCTTTATTTTTCCTTCATGACTTTAAATTCTTTGCTTTGTCAACATCTACTCCAATTTTCATAGTTTTTCCTCCATGTTGTTTAGCTCTCACCAACCTTCCATTCCAAGTGATCAATTTCATCTTCTTCTGTTTTTCTTACAAATATGTTTTGCTTCCGTTTTCGATTTCAAATTGTTACCGTTTGAAATTTAAAGCGTCATCTGGGTCTCCACTTCATAGGAAGTGATCTCCTATATATCCCATGCTGGTTTAAATTTTATCGTCATAGCATCTAACATTTTTCTCAACAATAAATAAAAGCTAATGCCTTGTGGTTTTTAATTCTCATTTCATTCAATTCTCCTGAAGAAATTGTGTTTTGTCTATGGTTGGACACCCATTTTCTACAATTTCCCACAAGTCTTGGGAATGTTGTAACACCTTTATTTTTTCGACTCCATTGGCTGTAATTCTTCCTATTTAATTAAGGAATTTGTGGCCGCAACATGTTTGATGTCATCTCTAACAATTCCTCATCAAAATTGTGATACCACTTTGTTAGAAGCATTGTGGAATCACAATTTAAACAAGCATTCAAACTTGCAAGAATTATAAGAGAAAATGTTTACTCTTGAACATTGTGTTTCTTTTAACTTTTTTTATTCGATTACAATAGCTTCTTGCTTGTTTCACTCTTTTTCATACATTTTCCTTACTCCTATTAATACTTGTAGGTGCATCGAACTTAATGTGAGTGCATGAATCCTATAGGGCTCATAGTTGTTTTCTTCGAATAAATGGTATATATATAATTCTTGTGAGCCAACATTCATATATCTATTTCAAAATTCAAGTTTATTCTTCAAGATTCATGGGTAGGTGATTAGATGTTGTACCAATGTTCACGAATCTTCTTCACAATTCTTGTCACAAGTCTAGGTTAATTTCCAACAATGCAATACAAGCCTGTCAGGATGTAGAAAGAGGAAGAAATAAATCAAAATTAATACGACTTTAGATGTTTACAAAATATTTGAATAAGGGACAAATCATTTGGAGGGCATACACTGAATTTATCTGTTTGTAGGTTTTGTTTGTGAAATTATTTTTTACTTAAAAAGGACTACTATGCTATTAGTTCTCTTAACTTGTTGGTGGTATCACTACCAAAAAAAAAAAAGAAAAGGAAGACACCAGGAAGTTAGGAAAATCTCTACCCAATGTCATCATAAAGGAAAAAGTGGGAGAAAATATAAAGGGTTTGTGGGTACTAATTTTTGAATTAGTTTCTCTAATCTTCCATGTATCAATATATTGTTGACTGATTTTAAATCTATGAGTCTACCAATTTGGTTTGTCGATTCCTCTTTTCCTTGGAGTCTAGTGAGATCCAAATTTAGCTTGACAGTATAGTTGCTATGTTATATCTTCAAGTTATCTCTGAATTATGTGATTTTTCTTAATGCTCTTCTAATCAAAATAAATTATATATCTGACAAACGAATCTCTTCTTGTTCTCTAGAACCAGTGTCTACATGCAGCTTAGTTTCAAAAGTTGCTCTTTTCCACCTCTTGCTCATATTGAAATTTCAGTTTAATGCTCTATCTTGGAGGTGGTTAATTTGTTAGGCATGAATGCTTTAGCAGGATTGAAAGATCTTAATTGCTAAATGGACGAGGAGTTTACGTTTTTTCACTGATAGATGGCCCAGACTCGTCTTAATTACTATAGTTTGTTTAGTATGTACCAGGATTCCCAGCATAGTATACTTTTATTTATAAATAAGTATACCAAGTACTACACATACTATATATGAAGATGCTGAATTGCCTTGGTGGCAAAAATTTGTGAAGCAAATTCTAGAAATTTTATAAGCTGTGAAAATGGATTTTGGTTTATTAAAATAGTTGGGCATACCTTCACAATGTCTCGAAAGGCATTTGTTGGTTATTTTGACTTTAACTGGAAGATTGGACATAATGCCGCTCATGTTTTATGTGCACTTTCTTGATACGATGAATAAGTGTCAGTGTTCAAGCTTTAGACATCCCATCTCCCCTTCACAAAAACCCTAGACGTTGATCTGCCTCATCAAAAGTCGTCTTCTACAGAGAGTAGGATGAAGATCTTGTAGTTTAGCGTATGCGGGTGTGCGTGATGGCTGGATTAGAGTTAAGATTGTTGTTTGAAGACAAAGGAAAGATTTTTATTTATTTATAACTTTGAGAGGCGTTTATAGTTCCAATCTCTGCGATTTAGTGTTCTATATTGAATTATAAATCTATTTTCGCTCTAGTGAAATATATTGAAGCCAAGAGGATAAACAC
>CAIGRO010017245.1:0-10809 GCA_903798355.1 Fraxinus baroniana
AACCATCCCTAGACATGAAGATAGTTGTTGTCGGTATCTATTGCTTAGAACATGTGGAGCCATTGAAAGAACCCAACTTTTGTTTGTGCAAATCTACACAGTGACTAAATTTGACGTGGTGAATCTCACAAGACCCCACAAATCACAACCACTAACACAACTGTGTCACTAGACTAAGAAAAATGAGAATTGACGATCATGCACCGAACTTAATTTTGTCGTTTGAATACAACCAGCAAGCCATGGCCGATGAAACATGTAGTTGTTGAAAGTGTAATTTTTAATAGTAAAAGTTCATGAATTTTCACCCCCCTATTTTCTTGACGCAATGATTTTGTTTTCGCAATAGGGATTGGTTCATCAGTGCAAAATATTTGAATTAAATTTGTTGTTTACTAATGAATTGATGTGTCATATCGTTAGTTTTTAACACGAGTATTGATGCTTAGTATGTATATGTATAATTGTATATACACATTCCTTCACATGCACGCTAGATGCATTTTCTCTATTGAATGCCTCACACGTATACTATTTTTACATAAATAAGAGGCTTGAACATGATATAGGATGTTTGGCGGAGATCAAAATCAGTCTGATTTTGATAAAAAATAATAAAATATGTGGATGAAAAATTGTGTGTCCTATAAAATATGTAGTTAAAATTAATTATTAACTTTCACTTTGATAAAAATCTAATTTAAAATTTCATGACTATATTTGTTGACCTTGGATTGTAGGTTGGAACGTGTAGTCAAGGGTAAGTACAAAGGTTTGGTAATCGTCTTCAATTAAGCTACACGTACAGAACATGCTTAACAGATACTTTACAGAAATTCAAAAAGAGAGTGACGTGTCGGTGATCGGAAGGGCCTCTTTAAGAAAAATATTAATAAATTCACTAAATTAATTATGTTTTTGTCTTGATTTTCCGGGTCACTATGAGATATCAAACGAAATCGAAATATTATATTCTTAATATCATTTTGAAGTACTCATGACCTAATATTCATGTGGTTAATGGTACGCGAAATGGCACATCGTAGCAATTGTTACAAAGCGTCAAAGTATGTCGTTCCAAGCTAGTTTTTCAAGAATTTCGATAACAAGCTAATTTAAAAAAAGAAATTCGACGATTGTACACTAGTCAAATTCATAAATCTTCTATATCATCTCAAAGCTCATTTCGAAAATTATATCATAGACATGTCGAATGATCTAAATCAACATCAAAAATAATTAAACGTACGTCAAACGTGTGTGTTAAAAAAAGAAGTATAACTCATCTTTTTTTTTTTAAAAAAAAAAAAACCAATTATTTTATTAATATCTAATATTTTTGCATGGCAAATTTCTTAATATAATTTACACCATTTTATTAGAAGTTTTTACTTAAGTATGACGTCAATTGTTTTTCGATGTAAGTAAATTTTTAATAATTTTCTAAATGATTGAGAGACGACGTTTTACATTAATATAAAAAAAAAAATTGACATTAATGTAAAAAGAGACTTCATTTTTTAAAAAAGTTTATTAAGAAATTTTCTAAATGACGTCAAAAATTATATTAGGGAATTTATTAGATTATTTAAAAAATAATAATTGATCGAGAGGAAAAGTGACAATAATAAAAAAAATCCTAAAAATGATCGATATGAAAAAAATAGTATAACAATAATAAAAAACTTGTTAGGATGTTTGGTATTATTAAAGTGGTTGGTCTCTGTTAAGGAAAATGGTATACTTTATCGATTAATAATTTAATATAATCTCTTTGATGTGTGTGTGTGTGTATATAGAATTTGTTCTGTACGAGAAAGCTAGGCACTGCTAAAAAAGGTGATTAATTAGTCTTTTAAATGCTCATAAGAATGAAACAGTAGTATAAATCTCCAAATCTGCTTCCTGGTTCTCACTGAGATACTACCTCCATCCCAATAAGATAGATTTATTTCTATTTTCATGTAGATTTAGAAAATGTAATTAATATAATTTGTAATATATTTTTTTTTTCTAATATACCATTGCATTAAATAATGGTTTATCTATGATTAGTTTATATTTGTTGATAATAAAGCATATTAGAAAACTAAAAAATATTTGTACTTTCAATATAATCTGGGACAAACGAAAAAGGAAATCAGGCCTATCTTCATGGGACAAATGGAGTAATTTATATTGTAGAAGTCTATTTTCATTCTTTCACTTGAGGTACAAAGATTTATACAGTGTCGATTCTTATTAAATTTTGTTCTTTTGCTATTAAGACTTTTTTTGGTGGGGGGGATTTTTTTTTTTTTCCTTTAGTTCATTTTCTCGTGATAAAAAAAGAATCTTTAGGATTGTTCATGTTTCTGTATATATGGGACATACTGTTTGCTTTATTGTTATTGTAAAATGAAGTTTTTTTGAACTTTCACTCTGGGAAGAATATTAATGGTGTGTAGAATTGTGTTCTTTGATAATGCTGGTAAATATGTGGCTTAAACCATTTGACAGGTATGATCTCGTTTAACTGAAATGTGTATCCGTATTATAAGATCTATGATTGGTTCCTCTATATTTTGTTAAACGTATTGAGCCAGCAGCATCTTCTGATAAACGAAAGCAAGAAAGAAGTTCCTTCAATTTTCGTGGATTTGGTTTTACCTGATGATCTGTTGGAGCGGATATTAGCCTATCTCCCAATTGCTAGCATTCTCAGGGCAGGCTGCGTGCATAAAAGATGGCACTAGATAGTCACTTCGGAAAGGTTCCTGTGGAATTTCACCCGTGTCCTGTCACAAAAGCCTTGGTACTTTATGTTCACTAGCTCAGATGAACCAGTTGGTTATGCGTATGATCCCATCCTCCAAAAGTGGCATGTCATTGACCTCCCTTGCATTGAGTTGCTTCGTCATGTGGATTAGTTTGCTTCATGGATAATGATAGCAGGAGTGAACTATATGTTTGCAACTTAATAACAAGACGCTGCAAGGCTCTTGATGGTCCTCCAGGTCCGAAGTTCTCTGATTACAGTGCATTGGCAATCTCAGTGAATAGGGTATCACACAATTACACCACCTCAATAGTTAAATCTAAACAAGTTCCGGGAAATTTCTTTCAGTGGGATCTCTCAATCCACTTGTATAATTCAGAAACAGGGACATGGGTGACCACATTGACAGATGATTTAATGGGATGGAGAGCCGGTTACAAGAGTGTGATTTGCAATAGAGTTTTGTACTTTCTGATTTACTCAACTGGGGGTAATGGTCCTGAGAATCGCCATGGCCTTATCGTGTATAACCTTGCAAGCCGATCACCCCATTGTATATTGATGAGGAGTTTCATCCCAGTGTCATGTTCTCTTACCTGTGGCCGTCTGATGAACCTGAAAGAAAAGCTTATAATGGTTATCGACCCAACATCATAAAGGGGATCAGGATTTGGAGTCTGAATGGAAGGGAGTGACAAAAAATAGCCCGAATGCCANTGAAAGAAAAGCTTATAATGGTTATCGACCCAACATCATAAAGGGGATCAGGATTTGGAGTCTGAATGGAAGGGAGTGACAAAAAATAGCCCGAATGCCACAAACTTTTCCAGGGGTTTGGGGAGTTTGATGATGTCTTTGCCAGCGGCGGTACAGACGACCTCATATACATTCAGAGTTATGAAGCACCCACTCTTCTTGTTTATGATGTTAACCAGAAGCAATGGAAGTGTCGCAGAAATGCCCCATGACCAAAATGTTTCCTCTTACAGCTTTTTACTGGTTTTTGCTTTGAACCAAGGCTGGAAATCTCTCCATAGATCTCTTTTGTGCATTGAATATAATTTCACTTGTTTATTGTTGCATATTGAAATTATTATGGGGATTCATATTTGTCATAGACTTTACGTTTATGGAACCCATGCATTTGTCATGCTTTGCTTAGTCGAGATAGCTACATCTGTTTTTCTTTGAGTTAGATGTCTCATCCAATCCCAGGAGAAATGGATGATTTTCTCCAATTCATTTTCTTTGTTGTAATGCTCGAATAAGGGATCATCTTAGTTGTAATCGACGAAGAGGCCATCTTGAAATTGGAACACAGTTTTTTGGTTGATACTTGATAGTATCTCTTCGACATCCCCGGACGACATTGTTTCTGTATCCCCCGGACATGGAATTTCTTTGCTGAGGCAAAAGTCAAGACTGGGTATGGGCTTCCTCCTAAAAGTTGCTACAATGACTGACAAAATGATTTTGGAGAAGTTAAAATTTGATTGCAGACTCTTGAACCACGCAAAGAGAATCATTCAGCAGGATCGACCCTGAATCCATTACCTCCTGCAAAGAAGAAGGCATCTTTTTGCGCAATTGCCTCAGCTAGTAGTCGAAAGCCCACCACATGCTCCATGAGGGTCACCACAACACCCAAGTGATCCCGAATAACCACCCCAACACCATTAACCTCAGTTGATTTTGACGGATGCATAACTGACCGAGTCCACCCCGGAGAAGCCCAACGGCGCTGCACCCATTTCCCTCCCACCTCGCCAAGCTGCCCACCCAACGCCTGAGGCAGTTGAGCAGCTCGCCCCCACCCTCGCACACCATGAAGCGGGGCACCCTGTTCTGCCCGCCCCCTATATCACTCACATCAAGCAACCTATCTGTGCCAATGAAGGGAAAAAGCAATTTAAGTTAAAAAAAACCAATCATAGAAGGCCCTTTATGATTGGCAAAAATGAAAGAAATTATGGACAAAATTCTAATTACATGTGAGGTTATATATAAGGTTACAAACTTTATTCATTCAATCTTCACTTTGTTTCAGTTTAAATACTTCATCCACCTTCGTGTAAACATGTTTAGGCAGTATCCCACCTAATTTTCACTTTTTAATATTAGCTGCTTTTTTGCACTTGTAGTCCCTACTGTATTAGATTTATGTGGATTCTTTACAATTTCGGCAAAAGCATCAATAAATCAATGTTTCCTTTGCAAAAGTGGTTCTTTCCGTCCAAATTGTCCATTATAGGATCGCGTGCATTGCACATGCTTAATTCAGAAGGATAAATTTGTCCAATCACCTTAAATAAAATGAAAAATTTATTTTAAGCAGTCAAAGATTGTTAAAATGGATGTCAAAAGACTCAAAGCTATTTAAAAAATTGGATTCAATCAAGATCCATGATATCAAGTGGTCCATAGAATGTGGTCTTTAGTTTTGTCTCATCGACCATGCAAAATTAGTACTTTTTTTTATTTTCGTTCTTAGAAAAAATATTGTTCTTTTACTATAATATTATATGGACGGTGGGACATATGATGTTGAGCACACTTGAGCTACCCTATGTTGGACGATGGACCACTCTATGAGTCTATGTATGTACAATTTTCTTCAAGAAACTTTTACTTTGTAGGATTGGGACATTTATGGATTAGGTTAGGGTTGTCTAAACTTAGCTTCAAATTCATAATTTAATCGAAATGATGTACTTATTTGAGGAGTATAGCTATTCTTTTTCTTATGCTAAATAGATATATTCATCACTAATAAAAGTTACGGACGAGTCTTTTATCACCCTCATTACTAAGAACTTAATAAGATCCAATTAGAGTAATATGAAAAATGACATTGACCATCTATAAATAGGATACTTTAATAAATCAATAATTTACTCTCACAAGTCTCTATATTCACCGTTCATGAGGATGAAAGTCAACATTAATATTCGATTACACGCTTTGAAGTCAATAAAGTATATTGAATTGAAATTTTTATTATGAGAACTTCCAACGTTACTTTTTAACGGTCTATATCATAAATTGACAAGAATTTAGAGATAAAATACTTTTTTAATAATATATTTTCTTTCCTCCAAACTCATTTTCAACCATAAGTTATCAGTGAATTTACTATTTCAAAATCTAATTTTTTCCAAATAATGGGGTTCAAACAAATGCAAAATCTTTAAATTATACGATTACAATAGAATATTAAAAGAAATCATAGAAAAAATTTTCATTCAATAAATTACTTTCTTATGAATCAGTTAATTGATTTATAAAAATCTAACAATTAATTTGGAATTTGATTAACACAATTAAAATTAATTTATAAATAAAAATATACTCGAATACAAAAGTAAAGCAAGAACCATACAAACTAACAAAAGCCAGCATTGGCCTAAACAGGTGGTGAAGCTTCAACCTCAGGACGGCTACGGCTTGTGCCACGTGGCAGTTTTTTCACGGCATCCAATGAACTGCAGAGGGTGAAACCTTAATTTACCCTTTTAAGTTTCCCCAAATATACAGTAGAATGATTAGAATCCCACCCCCCCTACTTGCTTTTATCCTCCGTAGCCAGCCCTTTTGAGGAACAAAGCATGTCTGCATGCAATCAAAGCGTTGAAAAAGAGAAAGATAGAGAGGGAGATAGGACTGCTGTGTAACAAGTGCGATTGAATTATTTGTCGTTATAGAATATTCAAGAAAAGAGAGAGGCTTTATGGGTTTTGAACAAAAGGGAATTTGAAAACTGAGAGAGGGAGGAAAATGGAGAGGGAAAGGAAAAGTAGGGAGGAATTTGTAGCGAAAAAGTTGAGAGGCGGGAATTTGGTGGGGAAAAGAGAGGGAAATTGTACTCCGTCGCCTACATGGAAATTTGGGTTAATTCAACCGGATGGTACTCTAGTTCAAGATTTCAATTTCCCCCCAAACACCACTCTTTCTGCTAGAAAGCTTGTTGCCAATCTTTGGGAGGTACAACCGCACCTCACCCTTAACATGAACAGAAATGTGACAAAGGATAATCATCACAAAATTGAGGAATTTAAGGAGTTGTCTGAATCCCCTGATAGATCCCCAGAGCAGGTAAGAATCTAGGCAACGTAATAATTTTGAATGCTTGATATGATTGATTTGGATCTTGCTTCACTATTTTCGGAATTTATGAGTTTGTGATTTGTCTGATTAGCATGAACTTCTGTTATTTTTTTGCAAGTATTTTGGGCCTTTGTGGTAGTTAAGGTAGCTGTGAGTATGGTTACTTGATTGTCAAATAGATCGTCTTTGCCTCGTTTCCTTCCAAGATACCCGGTTGATGGTAGTCCAACTTCGAGAATTATGCTTTATAACCTTTGTTAGAGCATTGGGGAATTTGTTGCTTCAATGTTTGGTTTTGTTAGAAGTTGAATTTCCCATTTCCAATTGTTAGTCTGGGTATAATTTTGATTATACTTGTGCATTGTTGTAGGGTTAGAGTTTTAGACGAGGCGAACTTTTGGATTAGAGTCGCCTTCGTATTTAATTTAAGATATATTTCTACGTGGAAAATCTATGTTTCTAAATGGAAAAAAGCCGATAACTTCTTGAGATTTCACTTGATCTATTTCTCAGTGATGGATCCAGGATTTCGAGTTAGGGATACATATAGTTGGGTTTGGCATTAGTTTTTTTTTTTTTTTTGCTTCCATTGCTTGTAGAATTTGCCAAGTCTAAGTTTTTATCTCAATTAAAGATTACTCGTTCTAAACTGAGAAAACTTTGGAAAAAACTGTTTCCAAATTAATAGCGTCATTGTAAGGAAGATGGTTGGGAAGAAATGGGGGTAGTTTACCGCAAGAATTCCAAGGGCTTTTTTGAGGAGAAAGGGGGCGGGCATGAGGGATTTTTCTGCATTTGTAAATATTCTCACATGGCTAGCCAACTATAAAACTTTCTTGACCATCTAATAGGAAGCATTATGTGCATATGACTCTTCCACCAGTTAATTCATGAATCGACTGCTGGAGTTTTTTAGTTTTTGTAGAGCCCAACTGGACTTACGGCTGGACATTTCTTTGCTGACCCTCTATTTTGACAGGCAACGAGCAGCAGTGGTTTGGAAAAGCACGTTTCAGCATTAACGACACAACATAATCAGAGGCTTAAAAGGGTCGGCCATGTTCAACGGCCTGTTTCCACTGCTAGTTACTGTAGCTCAATGGAGGTATTTTAACTTTCTAAGAAACTCCACGAGTTTGTTTCTTGAAGTGATGTTATATTTATGTAAAGTGAGTTGAGATTCAGAAATGAAGTTGCAGAGGGGTGTGAAATAACAACGATCTATTTCTATTTCATGCTGGACATTCTGTCTTTTTATTTTTTATTTCTTCTGTACTGCTCTGAAATCCAATGATTTCTTGCCGTTGTATTGTAGAAAAGCTCTTCCTTTTGGGTCCAACGTTAGAAAACTCGTTCACCATATCTTTACTAATTTGAATAAAAATTCTCTTCATTTGCTCTCGACAGATGGCTCCTTACAGACCACCTCACTCCCCAAATAGTTCTTTAGACACCAAGGGTAAATTAGGCACGCCAAGTTACAGCTTCCAAACATCTACCGAGTTACTTAAAGTACTCAATAGGATTTGGAAACTTGAAGAAAAGCATGCATTAAATATATCGTTAATAAAAACATTGAAAAGGGAACTGGATCAGTCGAATGCACGGATTAAAGAATTACTGCAAGAGAAGAAAAGAGATCAACGGGAAATTGCTGAGTTGATGAAGGAAATAACCAAAGATAAAGTTTCGAGGAAATACAAGGAGCAACATCAAATGAAAGATGCATTCGAGTCCATTGGGCACGAGTTAGAGGATGAACGAAAATTAAGAAAACATTCGGAAAATCTTCATTGCAAGCTATCTCGGGAACTTTCAGAAGTGAAATCTTTGTTCTCTAATGCTTTGAACGAACTTAAACAGGAGAGAAAAGCACGGATATTGCTAGAAGATCTATGTGATCAGTTTGCAAAAGGAATAAGAGATTATGAACAAGAGCTTCGGTTGTTGAGGCAGAAATCTCATGAGAATCAAATTGGAAAGGATGGGAATGATCGATTGATTCTTCATATTTCTGAAGCCTGGTTAGATGAAAGAATGCAGATGAAGCTAGCAGATGCTCATGATGTTACAGAAAAACCATCAGTTTTGGACAAGTTAAGATTTGAAATCGAAACCTTTCTTCAAGCAAAACAATCTGGGAATTCGGAAATAAATGATTTTCAATCCTCGGAAAAGCCCAGGGAAAGTAACTTATGCCGGCTTTCTTCGGAATCTCAATTGAACAAAGGTGTAAGTTTGAAGCAAGGATATGACAGCACCCAGCAACCAGCAGAAATCATTTCAGACAGTCGTCTGAAAACAACAGAAAAATCAAAACCTATAAAGAAAAAGGCAGTTTCTAGAGAAGTCAAGGGTTCTGATCCGTCTAGACTACAAGTGCAGTCGGAAGAACAAGTCACGCGTGATCAAGATTATGTGAACGAGGAACTGGCTAAAGAAAACCTAGACGAAAAGACCAATAATTTGCCAAATGACTTCAGAAATCCTTCTTTGGCATCGGAAGGTAAGAAACTTCATAATGGGAATAATTATATGGAAAGTTCTTTTGATCCCTCTACGTTTACTGGTCCTTCTAGTCCCGTGCTAAAGTGGACGTCCGAGGTAAAAGCTGCAGATCCCAATACGTCGGAATCTTTCTCGAGATGGCCTCAAAGCTTCAAACCGAATACTTTGCAGGCAAAGTTGCTGGAAGCTCGGTTAGAGGGTCAACGACCTTGTGCTCAAGTTTCCAAAGATTTGTGTCAAGCCGACCAAACAACAACATGATACAAACTCAAGAGTTGTTGAAACTGTAAATGAGAATGATCCCTCTGTGTACAATGTTGTGGGGATTGATCGAATCCATGTCCTAACTCCTAGTCATTGTGGTAAATTTGTTACACCTTGCAGGATTCTGTAGAAGAGAGATTTTGATTGTGTAATATCATTTTTGGCCCTATGATAATCTTGTCAAGAATATGTAGAAGGATGCTATCTTCTTGATGTCTCAGAAATGTCACCTTAACATTGTCGAAGTCATTAGTTATGTTCATACTTTACAAAAAGGGCCTAAATGATCTCATTAACAATGTTTTACTCTTCGTCTAGGAACTTATTCTAAGATATCATATTTTGATCCTTTAGAGATCATCTACCTAGTTAAATCCATAACACGTTTATAATTGAGAGCCTGTTTGATAGAGATTAAAATTGAAATATTAGTCGTTATTGTTGACTTCTATTAGACGGGTGAGATTCAATAATGGCTATATTTTCAATTTTAATTGTTACCAAACATGCTTTAAGTTTGATTTTACATTCTTGGATCTCAACTATTTTTAACTTTTCAAATCCTTTCATATTTTCTCTTATGACAGTTCGTTCTCTTTGTAAACTATATTTTAAGAGAAGAGTTTCATGATTAAATTGAGTCGTCAAATTGGTAAAAGTAAATTAAGTAGAGCTTACACATAAAATCATGGAAGGAGACGTGCCCAGAGTACTTATTAGTCTTCATGTCCAGCTTTGACTTAGCATTGTAGAATGCAGTAGAGTCATTGCAATAATCGAATAATATTTCTAATCGTTTTTTTTTTTTTAATGATTGAGAAGCATACTTTAGTAGGATTACAAGATAGTTTTTTGAGTTGTAACTTATAATCTCGTATAATAAAAAGGGATGAGACCATAAAAGAAAAAAAAGGGGAAATTAGGCCAACTACCCTAAAATGATTAATACCCTTCAAACTAAATCAACATTATATTACCGTATTAATTACTTCTCTCAACAATCTCACTCTGAGTCTCTCGCCATTAATTACTTATCTCGTCTCTATCCTCTCGCCTCGATGCCGGCAGAAGAAGAAGGTAAAGGTCGCCTATATCTCGACGTCTCGTCGCCATCCACCACCGACGCCCTTCATCTATTTGGTTAGTCGTACTATAAACACTACAAATTTATCGTC
>CAIGRO010017252.1:0-10303 GCA_903798355.1 Fraxinus baroniana
ATTATAATGAAAAATATGACCGTTATCCATCACTTCAACATTAAAATTCAAACTTTATATCCCTTGTGTGGGACCCATAACGGCTATATTTTTCATTTTCATTCTCATTATAATGTGGCTCAAACGGGCTCTAAGAGATTTCCATTTTTGTACAAAACGAGATAAAGGCCAGAGAGTAAGGGTGGGCAAAACCCGATCGAACCCGTCCAAATTGAACCAACCCAATCGGTTTTGGTTGATTTTTTTGTTGTTTTTACACGTGTAGTCAGGTCGGGGTGGGTTATATGTTAACTCATGAAAATAGAATAAATCCGCCCGACCCTCATACTTTAAAAAAAAATAAAAAAATAATAAAAAAAAATACCTAAAAAGTAAAAAGAACCTAAATATTATGAGTGGATAGTGGAACTGTAATTATCTTGGTGTATTTTAGAGAAGTAGCTTACTATCCTTCCCACAATAAATATAGTATAAGTTTTCCATATTATGTTAAATGCACTTTGTTCTTTGTAAGCTCAGTTAATGGGGATTGAATAAGATAATAAATAATTTTATTTATTTACTATTTAATATTAATCTTGTCTATCCGAATTTAGTATAATGAAAAATTGGATGACTTTAATTTTTGTTAGCAAGTCGTCCCAAACCGACCAACCCAACCCGATCGATATTTGATTGGGTTGAGTTTCAATATTTACATGAGTTGGGTTGAATTAAATTTTGATCATACCGATCATGTTAGATTGGACTTGAGTTGAAGCAAAAATTGACTCAACTCAACCCATGCCCACACATACCTAAGAGTAATTTTAAAATTAATGTGATAATGGTTTTGAGTTGGGTGTGATTAGAGGAGAGAAAAGACTCTACCATGCAATGCTTGAGTTTTTTCTTGCTTCAGCAATACCGGAAATTTTTGGGTGTTTGAAAGAGAGAATGTAATTTTTTTTTATTTTTTTTTTTTTGGGAATGGGAAGAAGATGAAGTGGAGTGGGTGAAAAATAAAGTTTTAAAGATTTGAGATTGTAAGTGGCACATATAAAACATCTGAATTTAATTTATGAAAAATTAAAAATTTGGATACTGAAATTGCAATTATTCATTTTTAATTTTGACATTTTTTAATGAAAAATTTGACAACACTTACGGTAGGGGTTTTTTGCACAAGATTTCAAAATAGGAAGTTTGTACAGTATCTGTTTTTGAACAGTATATTCGATGAATTTGGGACCTTTGAGTATAAACAACAACAAATCCCATTATGCTAATACCTACTTGCTCATTTTCTACCATATATTATTGGATAAAGAAAAGGAAATTCTCATATCTGATCCACTTTTAATTTATTTCAAAGAGATCTAACTTCATTTGTACCCAGATTTTGCTCCATTTACCCAGCATTTGAACACGATTTGAGATTGAATCCAATGGAGAGTGTGGCTAGAGGGAAAGCAAATGGTACGCTTGCGATATTGAGCCAAATACTCGAACTTTTTACTGTATTGAGAATGATTTACTCGACCGATTTGCAACGTGGTAAGGTGATTATTTACTGGCTGTATCGAGAATAATTTATTCAGGTGTACAATTTCGCTCGAGGAGTGGAATTTCTCATAGAGTTAATTTCAGCTTGGGCGGCGACAATGGTGAGTTGATTGTAGCTTTGTTTAGTTGAGGTCTCTGGAGTGTGAGGGGGATTGGTGAAGGGGTGAACAATGTATCCCTTTTATTTTATTTTTCAAAATTGAATGTTATAAACTATTTTATATTAAAATTGTAAAGTTACTATTTTGCCATTTTTATATTTGGTCAACATTAATCATTCTGGTCAACTAACAGTCAAATGGATGAATTCTATCCATTTGAACTTCATATGTGAATTTTTAAAAGGTTTTGTATCGTGGTTGGCACAAATGAAATATTTCGATCAAATCTCCTGCTAAATGAAAAGTTTGATACCGTAATTGTAATCCTCCTTTATAAAAAATCAACGCAATGCGGAGGGAGTTGGAGGTGAGTGAGGGCACTAGCCTCACTAAAATATGAATTATTCTTTTATATGTAATTTTATTTTATATTATTAATATTGTTCTCCGTATGATTAAAAAAAGAGAGCGATATATATATAATCCTTGTTTGGTTTTCATTATTTTTAAAATATATTTTTCTCGTATTTTCAATAAAATAATATTACACACAATCTCTAAATTATTCCTTATTTTTTAACCACATATTCTTTATCAATACATTTTGGATAAAAATGAGACTCAAACATGCTCTTAACTCTAGCTTTTTCCATTTTTTTTTTTTATTTAAACCGTTGATCATTTGATTAACAAATAAGTGTATCAACCCTCTTTGTGGCTTCTTACTTTTTATTTGTACGTAGGTCTTATTCTCTCCATTATTTAGAAAACTTGAACTATCGAATTCCTAAACAAGTACCATCATGTCACGTGGACAAATTAATAGATGACAATGTCATTATGACGACTTAATTGTAAGAGATCATAATTGTCAATCAAAATGCATTAAGCATAGACATATTTATGGAAACTCTACTTAGAGCCCGTTTGGTAGAGATTACAATCGGATTAAAATTGAAAAACTAACCATTATTGTTAACTTTTATTAGACGAGTGAAACCCAATAATGCCTATATTTTCAATTTTAATTGGTACCAAACGAGCCCTTAATTTTTTTTTAAAATTTTGTATGGCGAGATGAGCATTGCAAACCTACCATATAACTTTTCCTTAAAAATTAATAAACTAAAATAGGCAAAAACAAAAAAGAGTTTTGCTTCATGTAGATAAGCAAAATCAACAGAACACATATACGGTGGGGTCTGCTCATTTTTTTTTTAAATACTGCATGGTGGGCCCACTCATTGTCAGTATTCTGATGAATTTGTGTGAAAGCCATTTCTGTACAAATGGATTTTTCCAACAAAAAACAATGATATTTTCTAAGGACCATGCTACAAGTACCTAATTATTTACATAATACATTACATAATTGACAGGTGTCGCGCATCCATATTGACTTTTCCACACTTCACATTCATGGCCAAATTTCTTTCACATGAATCTATGTAGTCCATTATATACATGAATTATGTACATGGAGAATTATCCATTTTCTAAATATAATATGAATGAGTTTTGCCGTAAATTGACTTTGTCTTAAGTGCCGCCGTACAGCTGACTTTCCCTATAGAGAAATTCACCAAATGCGACTTCAGTGAAAAACGAGAAAACTAGTGCGATTTTGGTTCAAACAAGAAAATATCGCGCGACTTTAGCTATCTGCTCTTTTCTAAAATCTTCCAAGTCGTGGTCTATAGTCATTCAAGTTTTAGATCAATTGGGTTTGTCAACTCTGTTCCGCAAATATCTCAATGACATTTGGTTCAGGAGGATCCAGCGTTGTTGGTATGTTAATTCGCTCTTTATCCACCCTCCCTTCATACACAAGCACTGTTATGTTTATGCTTTTTGTATTCAATTTTAGGTTATCTGTTCTGGTTCGCACTAAATCATTTTTCGTATGACTGAAATTTTCAAGTGGGTATCTACACAATTCAGTGCCCGGTACTTTTGATTATTTTTAATCTTTATGTGGTGAGTTAGAATTGTTAAAATGAATGGTTAGCATTTGATTTTGATATGATGATGGATTTTACTGCTAAAAAATAAAAATGCAATCTTTTTAGACTAAGAGTGCTGGATTATGAGTCTTGCACGACTTGTTGCGTTTGGGTAGGTTTTAGATTTTTATGTTGGAGTAAATCATAGATAAACCCCCATAACTTCTAGGTGATGAGAAGTTCTTGTTCTAGTCACAAAGTTTATTTCAGGATCTTGCTCTTCTTTGTTTTGCCTAGTTGTTCTAGAGGTACATGGGCTAAGGGAATATGGTTTTTCTTCTAAAACAAGCCTGTTCAAAACAGGTGCATAAGCACAAAGAATAATTATGCACGAGAGCATGTCTGAGTAATGATGGGTTGCATTTTTGGATTTTATTTCCTATTTTGGTCTAAAAAGTAGATTTTATTTAGTTTATTATGTGGTGTTAATTTTAAGCTTCTGAAATTGAACTGATTACTGAATGCACATGATGACTTGTTTTCAGACTACAGGAATGGTTACTTTTACAAAATCACAGTGAATCAATTGATATTTGCTGGAATTTACTTCAGTTTTCTGAATGTATTAGGCACTGCTGTATTGTGGATAAAATCTTTTTCACTTATAACTCACTTTCTTCTTTGCAATCGAGACATTGAAGGTGCTTCCTAGATGTGCTTCACGGATTTAATGTCTGAAATTGTTATAAATATACTTTTTCCCTGTTTTTCCACACAATAAGTCGTGAAGTCATAGAAAAAGGACATATAACATTTGATTGGAGCTGTTGTAAAAGACAGCTGGACCTCTTTATGTTGTCCGTGTTCCTAATAGAAGTAAGCCCATGTTTGGTACACATTAAAATTTTCTTTCTCATTTTCAACAACACATTCTTCAATAAATCCATCACATCAATAACTTTTCCTTCTTTTTCAACCATACATTATACATCAATCTACTATTCCAGAATACATTCTTCCAAAATAATGTGGCTGAAACACACCCCAAATGTATTGTGTATGAGGAGACGGAAAGACCACTGTAATTTCTTATAACAAGTTAATTTTTACAAGTATCTTGCAATTTAGATTTGCAAGTTTATAACTCACCTGGTATAAAAACTTTTATTGGTTGGCAGTTCCTCGAAACTTCAAGTTACTGGAAGAACTTGAACGTGGGGAAAAGGGTATTGGAGATGGTTCTGTTAGCTATGGAATGGATGATGCTGATGACATTTACATGCGTTCTTGGACTGGTACCATAATTGGTCCACACAATGTAAGATGATCTTTGAACTTCGCTCTTGTGTATCTATGTTATTTAGTACAAATTACTCTAAACATCCTCAAAGCATGTCTCACTTTAACCCAATTCATTTATTATATCCCAGACTTTCCTCATCATCCTTACAAGCCACATCAGCTCCTCCCCTGCCTAGCATCTTTTTACTACAAGAGTCACCTATAGTTCTCTCCTTTGTAGCACGGACACTCCAATTAAGGTAGCGTGTCTGTGTCCGACAGTCGATATCGACACTTCTCAGACACTCTACCGTAATCACTTTTCTTTTTATATTAGAAATATTATATATTGTTAATTCAAAATTATTAGCAAGTAACAAATAAGTACTCATGTTTAAAAGATTTCAACAAGAAAAATTAATAACAAGTATAAAATTAAATTTATACTATATAAATGAAGAATTTTTAAGAAATTAATTTATACTATATAAATGAAGAATTAAAAATTTAAACAACATGTTGATGACGTGTCGTGTCTGTACTTTTTTTTAAAAAAGCATGTGTCGGAGTATCCAACGCGTATGTGTCCATGTCGGCACATCATAGGTTCTCTCTCTCCTCTCAACGAAAAGAAGACTACGAAAGGAAAAAAGTTACCCTCAACTATCCCAAAGGAAACAGCTTCACTATCTCTACAATAAAAAGAGTCGAATCAGATTTCAATACATCAAAAAACATTACTGAATTTGAAGGTTTTATGGTAAAAATGAACATGTATATTTTGCCTGCCCTCTGCTTGAGATGTGTGGATGGTGGTGTATCTATGTGCCCATGCCTATCTCTTGTGGCGCTTTCAGTGTCTCTTCTGTGTGTGTCTGTTTCAATTAGTGGCTTGCTGTGACTTCTGATTTTCCACAAAGTCCCAAGCCTGCAATAGGTTTCACTTGTGGTCAGGAGATCTTGGTGGAAGTCTATGTCAAAAGCCAGCGATCAATTGGTCTTATGGATCAAGTCAGGATTGTGTTTGTCTTGCGGCAAAAATATCTTGCCAGGGAAGTTGACCACTTCATACTAAGTTGCTATGTATGGTCAGTTCACACTAAGGGAAGTGTTAGGTGTGCATGAGGTCAAATGTGTGCTTTGATGGTAGTTCATATTAATTCTTTTAATAGTCCTGGTCTTTTATTACCATACATTGAATAGACTGCACCAGTTGGCTTATTGGCTTAATCTGAGGCTGAACTTGGTCAGCACTCCATTGAGCACGATGTTGTGCACTATCATGACTGAGGATAGGCAACTTTGATGAAATGTAAATGATGTTCGACAATCTTAAACCTTAAAAGGAGAGTAGAGAAAAAGAGATAATGTCGTGGTGCTTGGTAGAAACTCGTGTTTGGAGTCTTGCTGCCAGGGAAAGGGTTTTTAATTGTACTTTTTAATATTAGTATTAGTAGTAATAACTCGATAAATGCTCGTATGAATTTGGACTGAGCACTTAATTTTTCATTGGTCACGTGCATAAGGTGAAATTACTAATTCAATGAGATTGCATTTGAGAGATTTTCTATCTTTTTCACTGTTCTTCCTCAAATCAAACTCAACACTTTATATCTTATCAGACTGTACACGAAGGTCGCATTTATCAATTGAAGCTATTCTGCGACAAAGATTACCCAGAGAAACCCCCAAGCGTTCGATTCCACTCACGCATCAACATGACATGTGTGAATCCAGAAAATGGAGTGGTAAAGTTGGTTTTCATTGTTTTTTGCTTTGAAAACTTTGAATTAATTTGATATGCTCGTTAGACTGTTGACAAAAAACTGGTATTTATTGTTAACACAAATAACAAAAACTGCTAAAAGCCAGATGTTGAGGCAACTTTGGAAGATATAGCAAGTCATGTATATTTGCTAACAGTTTTGAATTAATGCTGTTGTATTAACTTCTATCATCCTTGGTTCTGGCAGTAATTGATTAATTTCTATATGCTTATTTAGTTAGTTCAATATGCGATAATTTAATTTATTGAAGTACGTGCAGAATATGACATATGTGCATATATCTTTATCTGCCGTCGCTCCTCCCTCCACTCGCACATGAATGCATGCTCATCCATTCCCGCATATTCTCACATACACTGTCGATTTTCAACTCTCTCAGGTAACCACCAGTCCACAAAATTGCCACCATGCTTCACAGCATGCCACACACACTCTCCCCACACACCCTACACCCTCATCCTGCAACCCTTTATGAAAGTCAAATAATGCATTGCCTATGAATATGATCTAGAAATTAGAGCAGAAAACCTTAAAGAAAAGAAGAAATAGGTTCGAAAGTTGTGTCACAGAATGGGGTGCCATAAATTCAAATTTCAACTCTGTGGTATCATTTTTCGGAGCTTCCTGTGATTGTTAGTGTAGGAATGCTTTTGAGCAATTGGAATTCTGATGGAATCTTGAAGTTGCTAACAGGTTGATGCGAAAAAGTTTGGTATACTGGCAAATTGGCAGAGGGAATTCAGCATGGAGGACATATTGACTCAGTTGAGAAAAGAAATGGCTGCGCCACACAACCGAAAGCTTGTTCAACCTCCAGAAGGCACCTTTTTCTGATTGTGTAAACCACCAGATGTTCCTTTTATGATCCAATTATGGATGTATGAACAGAATTTCTAATACACTCTAGCATAACTCTGAACTGTGTATTCTAAAGAAATTTGAATTACTTTTGGACCTTGAAGTGGATTCCCAGTATTTCATATACTCTTTATGTCTCTGCAGTCCAATTCCTGTTGAGCGTTCTCTCTCTTCTGAGTTGAGTTTAAAAAACCTCAAATCTTTGATGCTTAATATTTTTATAAGCTCTTATTTAGCTTCTGTGCAAGAGGTTGTTGTCCATAGCACGTTGTGTAACAGTATCATTTATATAAATATAATATGCAAATAATCGAAGCTCTTGCAGAGGAAATTCTCCGAAAAGAACAAGACTTTTGAGATCAATTAACTCGAAAGTTGATCCCGCACCCTAAAGTGCCACCTCAGGTGAAATGGCGGTGGCGGCTTATTTATGGTAAACAACTTAATTGAAAAGCGGAAGAATGAACGTCAACGAGGATCATAGACATTGGACAGGGACACTGCAGAAACGTCTGCGTATGGAAAATGTACACACAAAGATATATGGACAAAAGAAAATGTATTATCATGCATTTGTTTCTGTCATCAGATTATAACTGTGGCCTCTCTGCATTTCAGTCATCCCATTAATTTGATAGCGACCAAGCCCATGATGAAAGGCCTAAAACTCAACATGCATGTTCTCACCTGTAAATTTAATGTCTTCACATGGCCACTGTACGTGCCACACACCTAAGTATCACGTGAATGGGACTCTTCTGGAAGAACAATAGGACTAGTTTTGATCTCCTCGGTGCTGGAGGCGCCATCGGCTGCCCGATATTTTAGATGAACGCTATTCCAGATCTCTGCAAATGCTTTAACGATGATTTGGTGGTGATGAGGTGAGTTTAGTTCCAAAAAACAGTTGAGAAGCTCCTGCAAATCATCTCTTGAATAGATTTCTCTCTCTAAGATCATTTGAAGCATGGATTGGCGAAAATCTTGATAAGGATCCTCAGAATCCTTCACAATGGCTAGACTGTCAGAGATTTTTGGGCATGGACTGACCATTTTGGAGCACTTCGGCTCATTTAAAAGGGTTTCATTGTCAAGAGAAAATGTGGTGGAAGTGCCATCCTCTTCATCTTCATCCACAGACTTGAGATTTTCTAATGGGGTTTCGGGCTTTGGTTTTGGCTCGAAAATGTCTTCTGGGTTTGTCCTCCCACATCCACACACTCCATTGGCTCTGAATATATTCTTAAAACTCCATTTCTTGCTAGAAGACATGTGTGTGCCTGTGGGGGTCTATAATGGATTCAGGGCGTGTATATATAAATATGAATGGAGGTTTGTAAGATTTAGACGTGTCGTAGAGAATAAGGAAGTACATTTAGGTAGTTGACTCTTTAAGGGATGGTTCCAGATAAGTTCTGGCGTACAAGTACAATGAGATGATGAGTTTCTTGGTAAGTTTAATATTTGAATAGACTCATTATCTCATTAATCACCTTATCCATATATGGATTTGAAATTAAACTAATTAAACAATGCGGTTTGACGTAAATAAAACGAATCTTTCTGCGAATGTTTTAGAGTCTGTTTGGCGTAACTTTTAAAAAATCATAAATTGCTTTTGAAATTAAGAAACTACTTCTAAACATGTTTAGATAATTTTCTAGAAATGCCATATTTGAAAAAGAGAATCTAGAGGAAACTGATCTAACATAGTTTCTTCATAAAACTCTTCTACAAGAAGCAGAAGTAAAAAAACAAAAACTTTGTCAAATGAACCCTTAATCTCGAGTTCCGATAAAAGAGAAGGGATGATACTATTTCGTTATTTCAAGACAATGTTATGATGCAATACTCCTAAGCTTATTGCTTTGTAATTTTCTAGGTAGATCCTAAAAAATTCTAGTCGAGTTTTTAACATATATACAAAATCCAACTTATTGATGTTAAAACTTGTTTGACAATCTAATTCTTGTGCAATTCTTGAGTTTAAAATAAAACGAATCTTTCTGCGAATTTTTTAGAGTCTGTTTGGCGTGACTTTTAAAAAATCAAAAACTGCTTTTGAAATTAAGAAAATACTTCTAAATATGTTTAGATAATTTTCTAGAAGTAATTTATTTGAAAAAGAGCATTTAAAGGAAACTGACTTAATGTAGTTTCTTCATAAAACTCTTCTACAAGAAGCAAAAGTAAAAACAAAAATTCTATCAAATGAACCCTTAATCTTGAGTTCCGATAAAAGAGAAGGGATGATGCTATTTCGGTATTTCAAGACAATGTTATGATGTAGTACTCCTACGCTTATCGCTTTGTAATTTTCTAGGTAGACCCTAAAAAATTCTAATCGAGTTTTTAACATATATATCCAAAATTCAACTTATTGATGTTAAAACTTGTTTGACAATCTAATTCTTGTGCAATTCTTGAGTTTAGCACGTCAGTAGGTGACTGACATAGCCATTTTCCAAACTCTACAATTATTAGCCACGGCTGCCCTTTCCTACGTTTAGTTATTCACGACGAATCAATTGTTTGTTTCCAATGATGTTAATTTGATAGATTAACAGAATCTAAGTTTGTTGTTACACCCTACGTTGGATAAATCTAAACTATATTTAAATTAATGCAATTGCCACATTATTTTGGAAAAATGTATTCTGAAATAGTAGATTGATGGAGAATGCGTGGTTGAAAAAGAAGGAAAAATTATTGATGTGATGAAAAATATTATTTTATTGAAGAATGTGTGGTTGAAAATGAGTAGAGGGATGAGAATGAAAATTTGAAT
>CAIGRO010017258.1:0-18233 GCA_903798355.1 Fraxinus baroniana
AATTACACTATGGTTAGATTCAAATGTGATTTTATTCAATTTTGAACAAGTGGTGATTTTATTCAATTTTGAACAAGTGGAGGATTGTTGGAAATGGTTGTTCAAAATGTATAAATTGAGTTTGGAATGATAAAATGGTGGTGGAGGCCAAATTCTTGGCACAAAGGGCCATGCAGTCGCATGGTCCTCAACAGGGATTAAAATCCCCATATCGAGCTCTTCTATGCGACCTCATAGATTTGCTCTATGAGGTCACATAGAGTATAATTTTGGCATTTTTACCATTTTATAGTCGTTGTGGTTTTGAATTTGGCGACTTTTCATTAATTTTTTCCAACATTTTGTACCATACTTCTGAGGGCTATAAGTAGATGATCCTAGATCATTTGAAAGATGTTGAGAAAATATTATTCAAAATAAATCATTCCAAAGCAATAAAAAAATCGATTCTTTTCTTCCTTATTCAAATGTTTTCAAGTTTGAGTAGAATTACATTTTGTGCTTTGCAGTAAGTCTGAAACAATATTTGATTACTCCTACAAACCGTTTGCTGAAAACCATTAAGCATCTCAATCAATTCGGAGAGGTGCAAATTTAGTTTAATAACAACGATTGCGCGTTTAGGTCTTCGGTGTTCATTTTGTTAAGTTTGATCTCACTACTGCAATATTTTGTTGTGTTTCTTCTCCAATTCGTGTACTTATCCAACAGAGACCATCAAATCGCAATATGGTTGATTAATATGGACGACAAAGAGAGGGAGGGGAGGAGGAGGAATTAGCTCAACCGATTTCACTGCTATTTGTATAGAATATTGTTTGTTTTTGAAAGGATGCGTTTCCGATTTTTATTTATTTATGTGATTTGTTCATACGAGTGCACTAAGGCAAATGATGATAATTTTAGAAATCCAGTGTGGTTAGAATTCTGTTGAGGTAAATTTGGAGTTGATCGTTTGATTTGGAGAAGTCTTGAAAAAGTAGAAACTGCAAAGAGTCTAAACAGTGTTTTGAACTCCTATTTCAACTCAAATATTTCGTTATTGGTATTATCAATTGTAATAAAACTTCATCTTGTGTTGGACTGTTATTTATATTATATATATCTAACATGTTAGTGATTATTCGATTATAAATATGTGGTGTACAACACATATTGAGATTGATCAATTGTCTAACTTATTAATTTGGTCCACAGAGATCCTTTGTACTCTTTACTGTTGGATTTTTTTTTATCCAAATTATGTTAGGTTTTTCGAGAAAATATTTTTTCCTTCTTTACATGTGTTTTTATTGAAAAAATATTGCTTCTTTTATTCCACATGATTTTTTTTTTTTTTTTTAATCTTATTTACATCTTTGTGATATTTTTAGGATTTGACATCCACCCTTATAAATGCTAAACTCTTTTGACAAATTTTGTATTATTGAAATATAGAATAAATTGTGTAGACACATTTATTTATTTGTTTTCTCCATATTAATTAATTGAATAAAATACTCTGTTTCTCTACCAATTAATTCTTTATCTTTTATCTTGTTGTTTATTTACGATCATATAATTCATATCGTGTCATATATATATTATCTCAATTTATTTTATTTCCCAACATTTACTTTTGATATAGTGAATTCTCCGCCTCTACCTGTGATTTTTTTCTAATTAGGTTTCCATGTAAATCTATTTTTATGATTATTATTATTTTCATCTTGTCCATTAACTCGTCTTTAAATTGACTTAATTTTTAACAAGTGGTATCAGCGCGCTTTCCTACTCAATTAGTTTGACAACAAAGGATAACAGAGCTGAGGTTTGACATTTCTTGAGAGAGCTAGTTTAGTTTCTTATTAGAGCGAGATTTGATCAACTCGAAACAAAGTTTGATTATTTCGGGATGGCAAGTATGAAATTTGATATTTCGTTTTTCGACTACAATACCGGATTTTTGTTGTGGCAGATTTTGTTTGGACATTGGAGGAGAAATAACGTAAGGAGTTAGTAGTGATCTTGTTGCTCGTGGTGATAATTCGAGCAAATTTGTTAACTTAGATGGACTTGGTTGTGAACTTAATGATTTTGTTATTCGTGCTGATTCGAGAAAGTTTGGTGCCCAAGATAATTCTACTGGTAAGCAGTACTTGGATTCAAATCCCAATCCCTGAGTTTGTAGGGCTTTGTGGAAGAGGTAGAGTAATTTGGTGGGGGTGTTTTGTTTGGAGAATTTTTTTGAAATTTGAGAGTTAAGTTTTATTCATTGTAGTGGAATTGTCTCCAAGTAAAGAATTTTTTAAGATTTGTTTATTATAGTGGAATTCGTGTCAAAGAGGAAGTTTGTTAAAATTTCGGTGTGACCTGAATTTTGATTTAGAGGTATATTTGGAGTTAGTTGTTTGATTTGGAGAAGTCTTGAAGAAATAGAGGACTTTAATGAGTTTGAACAATGTTTTGAACTCTTATTTCAACTTAAACACTCCGTTATTAGTATTACTTATTTTAATAGGACTTCACCTTGTGTTAGACTCTTATTTGTATTATATTCTCCTAATGTGTTAGAGATTATTTGATTATAAATATGGGATGTAAAATATATTGAGATTGATCAATTGTTCAACTCATTAGTCTGGTCTAGAGAGGTCCATTATACTCATTGCTTTTGATATAGTGAATTTCCCAACTCTGTCCATGATTTTTCACAGTTAAATTTCCACGTAAATCTTGTGTTGCTATGATTGTTGTTATTTTCATCTTATCCATTATCTTGTCTTTAAATTGGCTTAATTTCTAACAAGTGGTATATTCGTGCGTACTACCCGATTAGTTTGACAATAGATAAGGAGACTACTTTGACGAGGTCATGATGCACCTTTATTCACTACATTTAGCCACTTATTGTCGAAATTATTATATAAGTGAAAAAATTTTATTTAAGATTTTTTGTTTTGCACTTTTAGATGAAAATAATTCAAATTGACATCATAGAATTGGAAAGTATGAAAATGCATAATGCATATGTATTAGACGTTTGATAAAAAAATTAATCTAGCTTGCATATTGTTGAGCCAATTTATCTAATGTTTTAAATTGGCGAATGTAATATTTACTTATTTGAATTTTCTTTCCAATATACCCCTTACTCCTATAAATAATTCATTGATTTCAAGTCTCATCACTTAGTTTTGTTCTCTACACTTTATTTATATCTCCATATAAAGTGTAATAATGAACTCGAAAGAGTTTCCAACCATTTTTTGTAGGTATTTGTATTAGAACTCGATCATAAATTATTCTTAAATTATTATAAATTTTAGTACTCAAACTTTTTATAGCACTAAATTTTTTTAAGGCAACGTGAATTCGGTGGAAGAGCACTGACCATCATGCAGTTGTTATATTACCAAAGTTGACTGCACTTGTGAACATCTTAAGTGCATTTATTCGAAATGGAATAACCTTTTTTTTTACTTGCACTTATTCCAAATGTGACCCAACCACTGATGTTGCATTTAAATCCTTTTCATTTACCTACCCTGTTGTCATTTCACTTCACTCTTATCTTTTTCTATGTGTAGTTGCCTTCTTTCTTTTAATACCCCCATCATTTTAACAAAGAATTTTTCGGACTTGCTCTCTAAAAACACCGCCAAATTTATTCTTCTTGCTTTAACCTTATCCTCGTACAAATTGACATGACTCGCTCCATATAACTTTAGTGAACTCGAGATGGATGTCGGTTAAATGTCAAACCAGCATCAAGATTAAGTAGAACTTGTTTCTAACTTCCGCTACCTCTTGATTCCTAAACACCTCATCTATACCCCAACTCCTACCTTCTCCACCTCTCTCAACTTTTTATTGTACTCCATTCCCATCTTCATTCTTACCTCCGTAACGATGAATTGGAATGGGTATCAGGTCCACAGGGGTGGGCATTACAACATTAGGATTCAATGGAAGATGTGGTGGCGAGGGTTGGTAGATAATGGTAAGACACGAGACATAAAAGAGACACGAGACATAAAAGAGAGTGAAGTATTTTTATTTTTTTAAGATAGAGGTTATAACTTTTTTGTTTGGGGAACTTCCATACACAAAATGATGATTATGCTCAATTAGGACTTAGGAGCTCTCTTGTACAATTGTTCTATGAATTTTTCTTGCTTTGCCTAAATGGTAAGTGGGGCACTTGTAAAATTAATTATAGACAAATTGTAAGTAATTTTGGAAAAACATGTACTCAAAAGAATAGAGAATTAAGTTGTCGTGGCATTCGATGTGAAAATGAGTACAACATAGTGAACAAGGCCATGACAACAAAGAAAGGTTACTTGGACGCGTTCTAAGCATAGCCTTAGTATGAATCAATATATACATACATCGGTGTAGGGTTAAAATTCTAGTCTTGTGGCTCAACTTATTTATTCAGTCTGGTATAATAATGTCGCTTCAAATTCTACTTCTACACAACTTTATTTTTATTTTATGTGTCAGTCATACTCGATGATCTTATACATCAATTGTCATGCTTGACTGAACAATATTAAATACAAATTGTATAATTTAGTATGTCATAAATGTTTGTCGAAAATAAAAATATATAATCTAAGAATTTCATGTTTCAAATTATCGATGGACCAAAATGCAAGGATGATAAACTTTGATGCCAATAGCAAATGGGATCTGTTCATGGTATTCTATTTATACACATTTTTATATATAAAAAAAAAAAGATTAAGGCAAATAAAATAAAATGATGATTGAAGTCCGTTTAAAATATATTTGTAATATAATCTATTTAATTTTCTAAATTCTCACAAATTATGTTCCGACTAGACGAAGTTAACCTTCTCTTAGTTGGCGTTGAACAGGCTGCCTTATTATTATTATTTTGTTTTTTTTAAGGTTTGATGATTATTTTATTTGCTTAATTACTTTTTGTGGACTATTAATAGTAATATAATTTTTTAAAATTAATTTTCACGAGAAATGTATTATTTGGCTCTTATAATTAGTTAAATCTTAATCATTTAATTTTTTTAACTAAAGGTCTATTTTTACTATTGTTTTGTTAGCACTATTATACAAACAATCTTATTATTTGTACGCCTTCTTTTATACCATGATTTGTCGAATTTATATTTGACACAATCTCACACCAGTTTTTACATCTCACACATCAAGTGGTAAAGAGAGACATACAAATAGCTTTATATATCTATTATCCAAAAGTACGAGCACTGAATTTGAATGGGATTATGTTACGTCGAGCGACAATGTATGGATATGGTATCGTAAACAAAAAAATATAAAAAAATTATTTGTTATACCATTCAATTCAAATATTTATTTAATGGTAATTTAATTATAAAATAAATATTTGAGAATGAATAAATTTGGTAGAGAAGTATGAATTATAATACTATATTGTACCAAGTACATATCACATGCATATTTTGCCTTTATTAATTTTCTGACAGATGTAGTCGGCACATTTTAAGTAGGTACATTAAATTCTTAATTTCCAAGCAAATGGAGTTGATACTAAATCTGACAATTTTATTAAGTGAGTGTTTGGTGGAAATTAAAATTAGATTTTTAGTAGATTGTGATAGAAATTTTTGAAATGTGTGGTTGAAAAGTTGTGGGACCCATGAAAGATACTGTTAATATTGATATTTGACTTTGATTTCGATTAAAATCTGATTTTAATCCGTACCAAACATGGCCTAAAACTAATTCATGACCAAAGGGATACTAAAATAGTGGTTTAGAAACCTCTAACTATATCTCCATTATGGCCTACTTAGTAAATTTTATAACTAATATCCATTATTACCTACTACTAGGTTGGAATTTAGAAACATATCCTCCCAAAGTGGAGTTGATAGGTGCTTTTATAAAATTTCGTAAGTAATTAACTTTTCTAGATTATTTTTTATTGACTTTTTTATAGAATTACGATATAATTTCATAAACTTTCATTTTTAATATTTTCGTGGATTATAATTTGCAAACTTTCACTAAAATATTTTTTTTTGAGGTTTTTTCTTATATACAATCATCAAAGTATCGCAGTACATAAATTCAAAACAAGTAAAATAATTGAAGTCATAGCAAAAGAAATTTTATGAAAAGCATGAATAATGTAGTCTTTAATGTCGTGGGATTAAAGATGAAAACAATAAAGTTGAGGAATCTCAATATCCTTCTAACAGTCAAAATTTTCGTAAAATGTGTTGATTCTCGAAGATGCATGTCGATGTGATGATTCAAGGAAAATGAACTTCTTCAGAGGAGACATGGGCACCACATCTCATTATGATAAAAAAGAAATAAAAAAATAACTTTCCCAATATCCACACAAAAAAGGGAAAAACCAGGATAAAAGATTAATCTTTACCATTACTTAAATATATATGTTGATTCATCATTCATTAATAAAATAACAATCAACTGTTAATCAAAATTTAATTACATATTTGCATAAAAAGGAAACAATGGAAAAGGCGAGAATTTATCACATTGAAGAGACAAAAAAATAAATTATTTTTCATAAAAAAAGTTAGTTTAATAATTGCGAAATTTCGTACTCCCTCCGTCCCAAAAAGATAGTCCTGTATACTATTTTTGTCCGTCCAAAAAGATAGTCATGTTTTTATTTTAAACATGTATTAAATTTTTCATTTCCACATATACCTTTATTTAATACATTTTGATATAATAGATATCAATTACCTAGATAAGGGATAAATGGCATAAATGAAAAAAAATAGTAAAATTTAATACTCTAACTATACTAACTACCACTAGATAAGGGATAAATGGTATAAATGAAAAAAAATAGTAAAATTTAATACTCTAACTATACTAACTACCATTTCTTAATCTGTGTAAAAATAACCATATGACTATCTTTTTGGGATGGAGGGAGTAGTAGGAAAAAGAGTGAAATGTTCAAGAAAGGAAAAAATAAAAAAATAAAAAAATAAAAAAAATCACGGATTCCAAAGCCTTATGATTAATGATTGACAAATTATGACGATTTTGTTTATATTTTGGACTTTATTAGGGTGAATTTCATAAAGAGTAATTAAAAATAATGTTTTTAATACCACTAATGGGACGACAAACGTAACACGATGGGATCGAGACAATCATTTCCATCCTCCATTACATTTGAGTATTTTTATCTTTTTGTTCCGTTCTCATATTCGATTAAGGCGAATTGGTCGGGATCGACCCCGTCCTTGCCTTGTTCAGGACAAGACCCGTAAATATCGAAATTAACGAGTTTTTTTTTTAGTATTTCTACACTAATTACTTCAATAAAATTCCATTAAAGTATGTATTAAATGTACCAAATTTTCAAAAGACTTCCTAAAATCTATATTTACCCAGACTTTTTTATCCCTTTAAAAACTAAATTTACCATAAAATATGGAGAAATCAAGAGTCCCACAAGATAATTATTAGCTAAACCAAATCAGAATTCGTACAGTTTATTCTTATCTTCTGTAATTTAGATTGAGAAAAAAACCTAACAACTTTCATATCATAACCACCGCGACTTTAAAGTTTTCACTTTTATAAATACACTTCCCTTCTGCCACTGCTTGCAACTGCTTTTTCTACTGAGTTTCCGGCCATATTCCGGTGGCATCTCGCCGGAATGTGACCGAATTACAAAATCTTGAGAAGGGTTTTACAAATTTCTAATTTTTGATATTTCATTGATTTGCTTCATTTCATCCAAGATATGGCTGCTTTCCATATATAAACTCAATATCTATCCATCTCTTTAATGTGATGAGAGTTTAAGCGCTGTCGTGCTTAGGATATTAAGACACTGTCGTAATTAGCAATGCTTGTGTTTTGGGTTCTTCGAGACGATGCATTTAATGATAGTAAACTCTAAGATTCGCCTTGTTTTGCTTAAAGATAAAAGGTTTTTTGAAAAAAAATATATATTTAAGAAGTAGTCTCCAGAAATTTTCTTTCAGCTATAAATTACTCCTAAAATCATTTAACAATCTTGTCTAGTTGTTCCATTGTAGTTTGTTCCCAGTATTTATCATCAGGACATCATTTCATTGAACAGGCTTGAAAATCGATTAGTTGGCATCCGAAGCTTTTATGGTATTATAATGTGTATACTGGAGGATGGAGATGAGAAGAGAAAACAGTATGAGGAGAGTTGGGATCGATGTGGGAGTGAAGTTTTCGAGTGAAGAGGAAGTGGCGAAAACTGAGTTCTTTAGCGTATCTCGTGCTACAATGAAGCTGTGGGTTTTAAGGGCAATCACTACGTTGTTGCTGTGGACTTGTATTATTCAATTGGTGGCAATCGGAGAAGTATGGGGGCCAGCATTGTTGAAGAGTTGGCCTTCTTGTTCTAGTCCTCCTAATATACATACAGATGCAAATGTGTCATTTATCCGACGAAAAATTCTTCCTCCAAAAAGTGAGTAATTTGCCTTTGAGTACAAATGCTAATTCTGATTCCTATGTTTGGGCTGTTTAGGCTTGCAGTATATGACATTTGGAACTCTGAGATTTGAATTTGGTTTTTACCTTATTGTTATCACTGCTTTCTTTTGTATTTTTTCAATAATCCACATACCTGTACATGTGTGCTTCACCTTTCCATGATTACCCGTCCCAAATTTATCGTTATTTGGACTTTCTTGTGTATTTTTTATATCAAGATATCTCGATTGTAATCAAGTTATTCTCTTCTGTATTTGTGATGAATCACGGTTCTCGTGTATGTTATTTGGATTTTTGATTACTTGACTACAGATCAATGCTTGCTGTGCACAGTATGACTATGTTCTTCCTACGACATCTAGCTTTACTTTTAGTCATTTGCAGTTATTCTTGAATTTGGTTTTCATTTATTGCAGGGGTGTATAAGAACAACGGATATCTCCTTGTTTCTTGCAATGGAGGCCTTAACCAAATGCGAGCAGCAGTGAGTTTCTTTCCTTGCTTATTGTTTCTTATTATGTTCTTAATACAGAGTCTTTTTCAATGTTCCTCGGCTTGTTAATGATGCATCAGTGTTCGTTGATTCACCAGTACCTTTACTGTGCAGATATGTGACATGGTTGCTATTGCGAGATATCTTAACATTACTCTTATAGTTCCAGAATTGGACAAAACTTCATTTTGGGCAGATCCGAGGTGGATTAGATTACAGTTTATGCAATTATTCTGAAGTATAAACACTATTTTTCTGTTCTTTGATGATGCCTTTCTTTCTCGCAGTGAATTTGAAGACATTTTCGACGTTGTTCATTTCATTTCATCTTTGAGGGACGAAGTCCGAATATTGAAAGACCTTCCTCCAAGACTTAAACGGAGGGTTGAACTAGGAAAGTTCTATGAGTTACCACCTGTCAGTTGGTCGAACATTTCTTACTACCGTCAACAGGTTTTTTTCTCATTTTCCTTTTTCGGGTGGGGTGTGAGGGCAGGGGAATAAATTCTTACTGATGGCAATATTGTTGGTTCACATTCATTTGGCAGATTCTTCCTCTTCTTAAAAAGCATGAAGTTGTACATCTGAATAGGACTGATGCCCGGCTTGCTAATAATGGATTGCCTTTGGAGATTCAGAAGTTACGGTGTAAAGTAAATTTTCTTTCCCTGAGATTCACTTCTAGGTTAGAGGAATTGGGTCGAAAAGTTGTGAGGATCCTGAGGCGAAATGGTCCTTTCCTAGTCCTCCACCTCAGATATGAAATGGATATGCTGTCCTTTTCTGGCTGTAGTCGAGGCTGCAATGATAACGAGGTGAATGAATTGACGAGAATGAGGTATCATCTCTTCTTTTTGATGAAAAACTTTTGATATCTTTTCTACGTTCCTCTAAAAGAAAAGAATCTCATTAACTGTCGTAAAACAAATGTCAACTAGATATGCTAATCCTTGGTGGAAAGAGAAAGTAATTGATCCTGAACTTAAAAGGAAAGAAGGTTTGTGCCCTTTGACGCCTGAAGAAACCTCTCTAGTCCTAGATGCACTGGGCATTGATCGAAGCGTTCAGATATATATAGCTGCCGGAGAAATATATGGTGGAGAAAGGAGACTTAGAAGTTTGGCCGCAGCATTTCCAAATCTGGTCAGTAATTGAAATATGCTTTGCTTACCAAATTTGATGTTTTGTTGTATTATGTTATGAAGTAAACACTAATCCCCATTTTCGAGAGCAATAATGATAAGTAAAACCATTCCGAAATAGAGCAAAGATAATGATTCCTATTCAATGTGATAGAACAACTCGCTTCTGCAGGTTTTCACTATAGTGAGAAAGAAACTACAAGTTTTTATCTTGCTTTCACAAAAAAAAAAAAAAAAAACAGCCCATAATAAAATCCTTTATATTCATGTCCATTTGATACATGTATGAATACCCAATATACCTTTATAATAATAGCTCCCAAACCCCCTTCACAATGGGGCATACTGTCCCCCGTTGACCTTGCCGAAAAGTATACAATATGATTAGGTTCCACTTGGTCCCACATATTCACGTTGTATAACCGCTGCATGAATTTTTGGAATAGGTAAGAAAAGAGTCGTTGCTGGAACCATCAGACTTGGAGTTTTTCCAGAACCACTCGACTCAAATGGCAGCTCTGGATTATCTTGTCTCTCTGGAGAGTGATGTATTTATTCCAACATATGATGGAAATATGGCTAAAGTCGTTGAAGGACATCGCAGGTACATGATAATGGTATTATTTAACTTAGTTCTTATCTAGGATTCATTCTTGTGGTAATCTTGGTTTTCTTTATAGTATGTCTCTTTTCTGCTCAAGACGAGAAGGGCAAAAGATGGCCAGCATACCTTCATAGCTCATCCCCTTCTCATTGCTTGATCACCATACTTCTGAATTGGAAGTCTTGATCTATAGAAGGACAATATCAGTCTTTTTGTTCAATAAAATTCCAAAGTAGATTTACCTGAGCTGAAATTTTGAAATTCTTTACGAACTATGTTGCCATTTTGAGATCTGCCTTTTTGCCAAGTAAAAAATATTTCTTGTGATAACTGACACGCAGATTCTTTGCCCTTATTCTTAAATCCTTCTCAAGTTTCGCCCTACTTCTTGTTCAAATCCTTCAAGAAAAATATGATTCCGGGGCTCCGAAATCAAACCAAAACACTCACCAATCGACCAGCTCGACCCAACAATTCTCAACACCTTGGTTGCCTTAGATTTAGCCTCACAAAGGAGACACTTGGTGGTGGTTAATGTATGTTAATTTATAGGCATTAGGTTTAGTTTTGGGTCAAGACTCACTCTCAATGTGCCAAGTTAATGGGCTAACAATAACCAAATCCATACATAAACCAAACTACCAACCTAACCTAACTCAAAACTTAGGCCCTCCAGAGGTATATTAATTGTTTTCGAGTAGAGTCGTCACTTTGGTGTCGATAAATATCTGACATCGGTTTTATCGTCATTACCCGAATTTATTGAGTATTAAAACTCAACAAATCTCCATCTTGATATCCAATTAACATGCAAGCAATCAAAACATAAAGTTAATACTTGCATAATCAATGTAATCAATAAAACTGATATCAGAGACCTCACCTTGTGTTTCGGATTTGAAACACATACCATACCTACTTCATGTACTCATTAGAGCTAAGGTAAAAAAAACACTCAAATAGAAGCAGATAATAATAGTAAACAATCAAGAGCAAATGAACATGCGATTAAGATATAACATAGGATTACACACAAATCCTTTAAAAAATATGTTCATACAGAACAACAGATCAACACCAGGTTAATCAACAAACAGTCAAAACACAAGCAACAAATGTATAAATGACCCCATGAAAAGATCTTACCACACTTACCATATCCCATTTCGTGTTGTTCACACATCGAGAACACATATATCCTCTCACGCACACCATGCTCACAGATTGATAACTCAACTCATGTCTAATTGGTAAACCTCTATAGATCGTAAGTCATCGGGATAATCTTCTATCACCACATCACTTCTTCCAACCTAAGTGAATAATGAGTCTTCACCTAACAGAAATAATAGAAGTGCTTCTTTAACACTCCACCTGATCAGGGTCTTCACAGATAAAGGATTTCAACATGTAATCACCTCTCCACTCGTGATCCAAATGTCACTCTTCACGTCTCTGATAAAATCACCAATGTACCTCTAGGAATCTATACTCCACTTTATCAAAATACACACAACACACTGTGCATGCAAACAATTACACCAAATAATCATATTGATATCAAATTCAAGCAAATGTACATATCAAACACATTGAACTGTAACATATAATCATACAATAGAATTAAGCAATCACACATGTGCTGAAAGATTACAAACAGATGCACAACAGAAACTAGGTTTACTCTCAATAAATCCTACTCGAGACATTACTTGACCTAGTGGCAACATTTACCTCACCACTCCCCTCATATTTCATCTTATTGTCATTCCTATGACAGTCTTTTTCAACCAAGTCCACAAAACTATAGTTAAAATATCTTATTTTTCACACTTGTCTTAAATCTACATTTGTCATCAAAAGTTTTTTTTGAAAAACCTTTTCGTTTTGTCAAATTGAAAATCACATTTTCTCATTATAAAAACACAATTCAAAATATATTTTCATTTTACCAAAAAATGGACAAAATACAAAATACAACCAACAATGACCACAAGCAAAGTACTGATACAATTCACACAGATTAATCAAATAAACTTTCCTAAAGTCACGTGCAATTATAATAATGAAAAAATAATTGGTAATAAATTCACAAAACTGAAATCCGACAATACCATAGAGTTTGTCTCGATGTTCGAAATAATCTCTACAAAGACGACATCGCTAAAATCTTGCTACACACGCCTCCATGCACCGATGGGAGTGACTGCGCGTGGTCCACGTGCCCGTGCTACGCGCCGCCCATTATGAATTGTCTCTGCCTGCACAGTCCACCGATGGTCTTGGTTTCTCTAACAGGTTGGTAATTTGGCCGAAATACAATAAAACAAGTCCGATCAGTTGAATTTCAAAATTCCAAGGTTTGTGTCCAACTTATTGCCTGTTTTCCAACATGACTTCAGGTAATTTCCAACCGATTTTTGCCCCATTTTTTTTCACAGATTTCTCAATACAACATACTCTGATACCATTTGTTGTTCAAATCCCTCGAGAAAACTTTGATTCCAGGCTCGAAAATCAAACCAAAACACTCACCAATCGATCGACTCGACCCAACAATTCTTAACACCTTGGTTTCCTCACTCTTACCCCCACAAATGAGACACTTGGTGGTGGTATTTGCAAGCTACAAAGGGAGGAAGGATAAGAGAAACAAAGGTTGAATCTCATACAAAAACTCACCAAAACTGGCTGCCTCTCTTCTTTCTAGGCTGCCTTTCTCAATTCTCTCCTTTCTTGCAGACTTCATACCCACACACTGAAGAAAAAACACATGTCTATATGCATATAAGCATTCGGTTTAGTTTTGAGCCAAAACTCACTCAAATGGGCCAACTTAATGGCTAACAATAACAAAATTTATACATTAACCAAACTATCAACCCAACTCAAAATGTAGACCATATAAATGTGTTTTAATTGTTTTCAAGTAGAGCCCTCAGTTTGATGTTGATAAATATCCGACATCGATTTTATTGCCATCGCTCGGATTTATTGGGTATCAAAACCTAACGCTACTTATGGGTCTAATCAATTCATTTGAAGGATAATATTTGAATATCAACGTCACTGATCTCATACAAAATCTGCATTGTAATTATCTTGTATTTTGAAGTTTTCATTTCGATTTTGAATATTATTTATCTTTCTCAATTGTTTTTCATTTGGTATACTTTGAAATGATTCAGATATCTAAGTTTCAAGAAGACAATTCTACCAGACACAAAAGTTTTAATTGGATTGATAGATCTATACAATAATGGATCACTAAGCTGGGATGAATTCTCATCTACTATCAAAGAGACTCATGCAAATCGTATAGGGAGCCCCAAGCAACGAGTTGTAATACCAGACAAACCGAAAGAAGAAGATTATTTTTATGCCAATCCACAAGAATGCTTGCAGCAAATTGATGAAGTATAAAACAGTTCATGATTCTTGATTCGTGCTCATACAAGATCCCGATGATCGTACACAACTAATGTACATAGATATTTCAAGATATCGGTCACAGTCGACACAGCTTCGAAAGTGTAAGTATGGTCCCTATGAAGTTTAGGATTGAATAACAGCCGATTTCAATTGACAAGCATAGATTTGGACATTTTGTAAATTCCCCTGTAATTATCAAAACAAATGTTAATAATTTTTTTTGGGGCATATTTCATCTCTAACCTTTCATATTAGTAATAAATCTTGATTCCAACATTTCGATGAATACCTGGAGTGCACTAATGCCTGAGTCTGTTCCAAAATATTTCAAAATTTGCAGTTAATATCAATGTTTTGAAAATCTGACCAGATCGGTCGATTCAACTGAAAAAATCGGGAATCGGCTTAAAACTGGTCTAGTCGCATGGGTAAAATCGAATGAAAAACAACCAGTGTAAAATCTATTAACCGTCAGGTTTAACCAAAAAATCGGTGATCGGTTTCGATTTTCACATTTCATTGGGTCAAGCTTTTGAAATAAAGAAATTATGAGTAGCTCGATGAAACAAAAGATCCTAGTGTGATTCGTAGAACTAGTCTATCTTGGAAGATCACCAACTTGGTAAAAAAATGAGAAGAAGTCGTTGAAGAGAGAAGAAAGAAAATGTAGGAGATATTAATTGGAAAGAAGATGTTCATTCAATCGGGATTTTTTAAGACTTTTATGGACTGTTGTAAATTTCATGGACTTTTTTATGAAATTAATGGAAGTCTTTCGTAGACTTCAATAGTCTTTCATTTTAAATCTTTTAGGGTGCGTTTGATTGTCAATATTTTCCATGGAAAATGGCAGTTTTCCTTTTAAATTCTTACTTTTGTACTGTTTGATTGATATTTATTTCCATGAAAAATATTTTCCTAATTTTGGTCACGTGACCATATTTTCCTTGAAAACAAGGAAAATATTTTCTTTTGGGGGGATGAGATTTTATTTTCCATGGAATTNTGTTTGATTGACATTTATTTTCATGGAAAATATTTTCCTAATTTTGGTCACGTGACCATATTTTCCTTGAAAACAAGGAAAATATTTTCTTTTGGAGGTATGAGATTTTATTTTCCATGGAATTCAACAACCCACGTTATCCTCTCTCTCTCTCTCTCTCTCTCTCATCCCACGTTACAAAACCCTTACCTGTCTCCTCACCCTGCAGAACAAAGAACCACGAAGAAGATACCATGGGTCAATCGGATAATCAGAATTTAGAAGAAGAATTTCAATAAAAAGATTGGGGACGGGAGTGCACTGGGATTGAAAAAACTGAAGAGCTTGTACAAAGATGTTGATGATTTTCTCTCAACGTTTGAGTCTCTGCTTTTCGAAGAAGTCAAAGCTCGATTGTCCAGGGAAAAGAGGAGGAAGACGGTATTTTTTCATATGTCTTCAGTTTATATAGTTGTTTCCCTGGATTTTCCAGTTGACCCATGGTAAATTTATGATTTTCGGCTTCTTAAGTGAAATTGATTTTAAATTGCCTTTAGCTGCGGATCACCGGACTGAGGGTAGGAATCGGCGGCGGCACGAGTAGCAACTATGGTACACGTATCCTTTTATCGAAACTATGGGCAAACTTTTATTTTGGTTGGATGCTAAGTTGAAGTTGGTTGGAGAGTATGGGCTGAGGTGCAAGATCGAGAGGGAGCTTTGAGGGTTTCAATATGCTTTGAGCTGCATTAGAAATGCTGCAGGAAACCTTCTTACTTTGGATGAGAAGGACCCGCGTCGTATTACAAATGGGTGAAGCCCTTCAAGGAGGATGAACAGATATGGACTGCTGGATGAAAGCCAAAACAAGCTCGATTATGTCTTGGCCCTCACAGTGGAGAACTTCCTTGAGCGCTGCTTCCAAACACTTGTGTTTAAGGTGGGTATGGCTAAGTCAATTCACCATGCCAGAGTGCTCATCAGGCAAAGGCATATCAGGGTTGGGCGACAAGTTGTCAATAATCTTTCATGGTATATGCTGTCTTGAAAATGTTTTGGTTTCTTGATTTCTGTTGGCTGATGAATCTTCTGGTAGTTTCCTCTATGTTTGATGATGTAAATGTTTGAATCCTAAGTGAATGAGATTGATGGATGGTAGTTTTTTGAAGTTGGATAATGTGGTTGATTGTGTGCAAATTTATGTTTGTTTCAGAATTTAATCTGGGCTGTCTATTTTGGTTTCTTGATTTAGTCCAATTGAATTGTTGTTCCAAACTATTTTATTAATTTTTGTTATTGTTTATTGAGTTTCTAGATTTAATAATTTCCAAGTTAGAATAATGGTTGAATGAGCTATTCCCTGTCGGAAATGTAGTGCAATTTTGGTTCCCAAAAAGTGAATAGTTGAGATTTTTTTGGTTGCATTTTGCATAATTTTTGTTTGTCAATTCTTTTTATGACTATAGGAGTTGGAACTTTGAATTAGCATTCCACATCTCAAACTATTAATCATTAGATAAACACTTTCAATGACTTTGTAACAATTTATGAACATCTGCAGCCTCAATTATGGTCTTGTTGCTGTTGGTGCTGGTGGTTGCTAATTAGTTATTGAGTCTCATAAAGTGATTTAAGTATGAACTGGAGTGGAAATAACGACTTCTGAAGAATATATATGTTTTTCATGGCAATTTTGTGCAGTGTTAATTGGGCAGTTTATATTGTACTTAAATTTCTGTTCACCCAAAATAGATTGGGAAATTCATTTTGAGATGCAGTGAGCATTGATGTGCAGTGCGTGTTGTAAATTTGTATAGAACTAGCAGGTTTCATTCTAGTGTTACTATTTTCTTTGCTGCTACTGTTATAGCTATCATCATTAGAGGACACATTAATGCCATTCACTTCATTGTTCATTATATTTCTTTTTTAACTGTGTGATATCAATGCAGCTATCTCTTATCATAAGATCTACATCTATAGAGAGATGGATTCAAGTGCAACATTGTAAAACTTTGCTAGCATGATTATATCATCTATTGGTTCTTTGTCTATTGTGGACTCACATTTTTCTTATAGGATGACTAATTATCATGAAAATTTGTGTCTGCAGTATCGCTAAGCAGTCGAGCCAAGTTTTGTATTAAGTGGAAGACTTTTCTTAATTATTATTTCAGATTTACCTTTTTAAATCATCTCCTCTCTTCACTCTGAAAATGGATGTATTGAGAATGATTATTCCAAGTTTATAATTCGCCTCCATGCGACCACGCATCCACCTTCAGCCCTTCCCTGCAGCCCTACTGCGTTTTGTGTGTAATTTTGCTCCAATTTCTACTTACTATTTCTGAAAATTAAGAGAATTCTTATGTAGGGAAACCATGTATTTAGCGTGCATTGAAACGTGTTTTTTGGAGGAAAAGAGAGCGGTGAAAATAGACTTGCTAGTTTTCCTAATCAAAGGAGTTAAGGAAAAACCTTAATTATCAATAAAAGGACGAATAAATACACGTCTAATTGTTGTAATTTGATATTATTACCTATTCTGTTATTTGGGGGCAGAACACTATTTAGCAGAATGCTTGTTTCAACTGTTGTGTGTTGTAATTTATACATTAAAAAGTGCTCGTTGTACGACTCCACATTCTTTTGTGAGGCATAGAAACATGAGACTCTAAGTGAGCTGAGGCACTTTATTGACGAATTGGTTCCAAAAAAAATTACAAAGCAAGAACTTAGACAAATGTGACGTAATGCAAGTCATGAAAGTATTTCAGTCAAATGAGAGTCTAGCTAAAGTATTTATGAGCTTGACTGATAAAGAATTCATGCGGGGATATGATATATGAGAAAGCTTGATTGTTATCCACCTCAATATAATATTCAACGATTTGTTCAAGAGTTTGTTACGTATTAAATACATCTTGCATCTAAATTATATTTGTGTAGAGATTGAAGGTATCATTGAACAATACTTCTAAAAATTGATAGAATGATTTTCATAGAAAAGATACAATTTCCATGGAATCAGTGACAAATACCTTGGAAAATAATGGTTATCAAACAACAAAAGTTGGAAAAAATGATAATTTC
>CAIGRO010017313.1:0-14097 GCA_903798355.1 Fraxinus baroniana
TTTTTTTTTTTTTAGCAATTTATGTTTCTGAATTTGTGACATCTTTTGGTAGATGTAGCAATGAATCGAATGGAGTTGTGGAAAAGGATTCATGTTGCCAGCTAAAATTTGATGGAATAAGGTTTAGCTTGTAGGTGTTGTCTGTTTCTTCATTAACTGCACGTCTAATGGATTCTACTTGTGCATTTTCCGTTGATTTATTTATTATGTGGACAATTGTTGATTCTGCTAGTTCCTCCTTCATGAAACTACTCGAGGAAACAGAACATAGACCGGAAATATTGGAGGTGGTAAAGAGTTGAATGGTCAAATTTTGTGGATTTGATTTTGGTTTCTCATAATGTAAACACATTTATATCCTACACACTTACTGTGATGTGATTCTCATGCATTTGTTGCTCTTGGAATTTATTTATTTATTTATTTATTTATTTTTGGGCGGCTGTGGTTGGTGTGGGGCAGGATTCTCAGTTTCTCCTATTTGTGATATGATATCTGTTACCGTGTATAATTAAGTTGGGTAACATTAAGTTCAATGATTACCGCACTTAAAAAATTTCAAATTATGTCTAATGATTACTTTTTTATTCAACTATCAAGTTGAGAGAAGCTTGTTTTCTCCGACATAATATTTGCTTAGATTATCCTAGTTGAGAAACTCGACTTTGAGTTCACAGCTTTGAAGATTGAAAATTTGCAATCATTGAACTTGCATCCATGACTTTGTGATGTATTCTGCAGGCCAATTTAGCCTGTCTTGAAAATTTAGCCTTTCTTTTTTCAAGACATTGATGAAAAGTTAGAATATTTAGCTCCTAGATTGTATTTTCAGCAATGAAAAATCCAACAGTTGTATAATTATGAGAGATTTATCTCTTGTTCCCATACTCGAACAAAGTAAATTACTTCAACCCCTCTTGATTTTGCAATGCAACCTTGTACCCTGTTCCATTGGCTTCTTTTATCTCAGAAAGTATCTGTTTTACTTCAACTTCAGCGATCATTTCTGGTGTATAACCTATAATCAATGAAGCAGCCTGGGATGGCTTTGGTTCATCGGCGTCTCTAGTTCTATCATTTGAAGGAATATCAGCTTTGCTGTCAAATTGCTACATTCTATTCTAACTTGTAATTGCTGCATCATAAATCTCAACCAAGACCTTTTCACACTGCTCCATGATTTGAGCAACAACTCGGGCTCAATAATACTAACTTCTCTTTCAATGATGTAATTTTCTTCCTTCTGCATCCTGAAGAAGCAAGTGCCTCGATTCTTTACAATCTTTTCGTTTTAACTACCATCTGTTGCAACTGTTTGAGGTGTTCTACCTCTTAAGCTTTTATCCTCCTTTGCAGTAATCGGTTTTGTTAATTTCATCCGTAAAAAAGTGAAGACACATCCTTCATGAACTGGCATGCATCACAGTTTGGCCTTTGACAGCATTCCTCGAGCTTTGCACTTTGCAGTTTTTCCATCTATTGGGAGTCATGGGCTTCCAAATGAACTGATTCTTGTTGAATCAACTTTGCAGTTTTTCCATCTATTGGAGGTGATGGGCTTCCAAATGATCTGTCTCTTGTTGAATCAAAATATTATTCGTGTTATCATAGGTATAGTGCTGATCTTCAATCATACAAAGCTCTTTTAAGATTGTCCCAAACAAGTAGATCTTCATCACATAAGCCCTGTTTTAAAATGCATCCCTGAAGCTGTCTCAAACATGGGGACCTTATCATTTTCGTGGACAGCCAAATTGATGCAGTACAACCTTGGGGTCTTCTATTGTTTTGTAATTTTGGATGGGTTGATACGTATTGAAGTCTTAACTTATGAATAGGTTGAAAAGAACAGATTTTAGACTGTTCCTGGAAGCTGTGAACAATATCCGAAAATGTTTAACAGCTGAAAAAAGAAGGAAGAGGAAGAGGTCATGCCTACAGTCCCATGGCATCAAACCAATTGTTTGGAATTGCATCATGCAACCCAATTAAAATCTTTAATAGCTCTCATTTTTTGGTAAATTATCACCAATTATTGATAGGAAGTGTTGAACTCTTAGGCCTTGTTTCGGACAGATTAAAATCAAATTTTAATCTAAGTCAAAGTCAAACAATCAATATTAACCACATCTTTCATGGGTCCACAGCTTTTGGGTTAATTACCCCAATAGTCACTGAACTTTGGCCAAAGTTTTCACCAGGTCACTGAACTTTAAAAACTACGTGGTTAGTCATTGAACTTTCGAAAAATCACTCCATTGGTCACTGAACTTTAAAATCATCTCATTGGTCACTAAACTTTGCAAAATGTTTCCCAGATGGTCACTGAATCCTATGACTATCTGGAAAACTTTTTGCAAAGTTCAGTGACCCCGTAGAAATCTTTTGCAAAATTCAGTGATCAATGGGGTGATTTTTAAAGTTCAGTGACCAATGAAATGATTTTTCGAAAGTTTAGTGACTAACCACGAGTTTTTAAAGTTCAGCGACTTAGTGGAAACTTTCAATAAAGTTCAGTGACTATTGAGATAACCTCACATTTCAAAAAACCTCACATTTGAGCTACATTAGACAATTAGACAACCTCACATTTCAAAAACTTCTATCACAATCTATTAAAAATCTAATTTTAATTCCCACCAAACACCCTATTATATAGCCCCTGTTTGAGCCACATTATTTCCACAAGAATGCATTTTTTTGTTTGATGTGATGAAGAATATTTTGTTGAAAACAATGAAAAATTATTGATATGATGGAAAATATTATTTTATTGAATAATGTGTGGTTGAAAATGAGTAGAAAAATGAGAATGAAAAAATAATGTAGCTCAAACAGTGGCATAGACTCCAAATAATGCATAACCTTAGTTTTAAAATTATTATTTACCTACCTCAAACTACTATTGTAACTTAAAACTTTGGACATCACTTGACGACTAAATGGAGACAAACCTTAATCTTGAAATCCAAATTTTTGAAAACAAATACAGATTTGCTAGAATGGAAATTACAAAATATACTTATGACCTAAAAAAAATTAAGAATATCAAATATATATCTAGATCTTAGATACTCCTGGATTCAATTATAGGGTACTTTGGCCTATCAAACAACTTCAAAGAAACTTGTGTCCCCATTTAAAGCTCATCTATATTCACTTTTTTCCTCGTCAATTACTTGCACCAGCCTAATATTTTAATGCCTGAAGCCTGTTATTATTATCGATAGGAGAGGTTGTTTTCTAACTACTTTCAAAGATGAATCTTTGGAAATTGGTATTGCATTCACTTTATCATACCTAATCATAAGCACTTTGCTCATCTTTATTTTTAGTCCTTTTTAAGTAAAGATGTCAGCCTGATTAGTTTTTTTACTATGCTGGCAATAATCCTATGTTAGCTTCAGTGAATGACCTGTATGTTGCTTTACAGAATATTAATATATCAAGTATAAGCCCAGAAATACACTGTTGTGGATCTTCTGCCATCTCGATGAGTAGCTCTATTGGCATAAGAGAACCCTACTAAGTTGGGATTTTCTCAGATTCTTGCCATGGTTTAGTATCCCTTCAAAATGCCTTAGTTTTGACTGATCGAGTGGTATTCTAGTTGGTTTTGCATGAACTGACATATTCTATTCACACTATAGGAGAGATCTAGCCTGGTGATGGTTGCATATTGCAAGATATCCACCATACTTGAGCACTCTCTACGGGATCATTTCTATTGATAGAGAGTCTAGACCACTAATTATTGCCGTGCTGCTGCTTTTGGCAAATTGCGTTTTGGCTTTGCAAAGTAGGTCCTTTATATACTAAGTTTGAAAGAGAGGAGCCCTTAAGTTTTATGGTTTACTTGTATTTCCAGTGTATTCACCAAAGATCCTTCAGGACATGGCTTTTATTAAGTTAACCAATCATACGTTACTACTTCATTCTTGCTTCTAGTTATAGTGTATGTAATTTACATAAACCAAGGCATATGAGCATGAACAACTGTAAATTTAACAAACAAAGAATGATTTGATTTGGCTAAGGTAAATCAAAAACCAAAGAAGGCAGTGCCTAGTTTTCTAACCAAGCTATAGGTGCTTGTTTTACTGAATAGAGTGGCTTCAGCAACTTGCAGACCAAGGTGGATTGCTCGGGGTCTGTAAATCTAGGAGGTTTGTTCCATGGACACCTCTTCATGTAGGTCATCTCTTGTTGTAATAGTTAACACCACCCTAATAGTCACTAATAGTTTTAAGGTTGCTTATATACAAAACTCAAAACTTCATTGAAATCCAAGTCACGAACTCGTTGGTATCCTTGTGCAGCCAACCCAGGTTTGTATTTCTTTACTGCCCCCATCCAATTTTTCTTTGATTTTGAATACCCACTTCCAGCCAATTGCTTTTCTTATTTCTGGTAATGGTACCAGTGAATTGTCTTATTCTTCATGTCATTAGGGCTGATAATCCTTGTGTCATACCACCTTCCCAACGCTCTTGTTAGAGAGCATTTTCAGCGAACCTAGGTTCCAGTGCTGCAGACTTTTAATTGGTGGATTCCATTATTTACCCTGTTATCATCTTGTGTGTATTGGTGGCAATTGGTTTCATTTGAAACAAAGTTCATGAATTTTACTAAAACAACATGCAGAACAGAAAGAACTAGAAGTTTTATCAGAATTGTTGTAATCTACAACTTGCAATTACAATTTTCTCAAAAGAATGGCCAAGCATATCATGCCATAGACTTAAACTCTGAGCAAGAGTAAGAGGGTGCAAACACTGAACTAGGAAATACAAATACATATGTAGCAAGAGTGTTGTCATGAGAATTTTGACTTCTGAGGTGGACAACTGGGATGTAACGACTCAAAACTTACCCTTTGAGCCGTTAAATATATATCATAAAATTAGAACTTTCATAAAAGATTATCTTCGAAGTTACAATAAAAATAAAACACTTTCTTTATCATAAAATTTATTTTTTTAAAAATTCATAAATTATCTCTTCTTTATCATACCACCAGTAGCCGGTTCCAAACCCCAATGTCTCGAACCTCAATTAACTAAAAGGGGGAAGTCATAAATATTGAGATAAAATCCTAATAAGTGAGCCACATAAATCATACTTCATATTTAAAATTTAGGAATTCTTAACGTACATAAAGAGACACGAGAATTAAAAATCGAATTCAGGTGGCCATAATCCCCGTACATAATCATAACATATATAAGGAGACACAGGAATGAAGAACCATACTTCGTTGCCATAATTCCTGTACGTAACGTTACTAAACTCTGGATCATTGAACTTAAACATATGACTCATATCATATTTATAAATTGAATTCTCTATTTTAAAGTATAAAAAACGATTTAACATAAAACGTATGAAGAGGATTTCATAAAACACATATGAAAGAACTTGACCTCAAACAATTGGTTATGAACTCTGTGTGTAGTGTGGGACAATCATAGTTACACACATGTATATACATGTAGATGTATGTAATTATGGTAATCATATAATTTAATTCAATCAAGCATAATTACATATAATTATACATACAAAGACGAATGTAATTATAGTAATATTATAATTTAACTCAACCATAATTATATATATATAGATGCACAAAATTGTAGTAATCATACAATTAAATCTATCAATCATAATTATATCTATAATATTCACGCATATATGGTAATTTACTTATTTAGGAAGGAATCTTCCTAAATTGTCTATCACATATAAGGAAAAGGGAAATTTACTTAATTTTCACAATCAATCATAATCACATATAATTATATACATATATAGATGCGCGTAATTATAATAATTCTATAATTCAAATCAATTAATCATAATTGTATATAAATTATATACATATATAGATGTACGTAATTATAGTAATCGCATAATTTAAATCAATCATTCATAATTATACATAATTATATACATATAGACATACGTAATTATAGTAATGCATAATTTAAATCAATCAATCATAATTGTATATAATTATATACATATAAACATACGTAATTATAATAATCATATAATTTAAATCCATCAATCATAATTATATATAATTATACGTACATATGCATTCGTAATAATAGTAATAGTATAATTTAATTCAATCATAATTATATATAATTATACATATATAAACGGGCGTAATTATAGTAATATTATGCCCCTGTTTGAAACCCATTTTGGGTTGAAAAAAATTTTTAGAATAGTGATTGATGTAAGAATGTGTGGTGGAAAAGTGATGAAAAGTTTTTGATTTGTGTGTAATATTATTTTATTAGGAGAATGTGTGGTTGAAATGAAAAATGAGAATGAGAAAGAGAAATAAATGGGTGCCAAACGGGGGCTATAATTTAACTTAATCAATCCTAGTTATATATTCACACATGCATGGTAGTTGACTTACTAGGAACAAATCTTTGTAACTTATTCTTCATATATAAGAAGGAAATTTACTTAATTCCATCCAATATTTCCACATATATACCACATATATACTAATACTATATATATCATACTCATATTACGTACACATACATACATAATATATATAAATATTCATATCATATATATAGTTCAGGAAATTGTACTTGTAGTCCCTCAACCGGTATGCAATTTTATTCCTTAACTTTCATCATCTTGCACTAAGGTCCTAATTTTCATAATTAACGACTATAAATTATATGGGATGATTGTTGCTACAGTTGGTTGTGAGAGCAACTTGGGAGTGATCAGATTTAGAGTTGATTTTTCAGCTTCCCTTCCAGTAGTACAGTTTTGAAAAGATGTTCTGTGATAAAAAAAAAAAATGGAATGCATGTGAAACTCAAAGAGGACTTTGTTATTTTGAGACACATGAGAATTTTGGTTATAGTTGAAATGTTGAGAGACATGAGAATTTTGGTTATAGTTGAAACTCAAAGAGGACTTTTGGAAGTACAAGGAGAAAAGAAGACAAAATGATCAATATGTTTAATAGATAGACCCTTATCATTGCCTATGTGAACCTGAATGTGGTCTATTCTATAGTATTTTATCTTTCCCATCAACTTTGCAGCATCAGCATTGACATGGTGAGTCTCCTGATTCAGAATACCTGTTTGTACCATTGACAATTTGGGGGGCAAGCATTTCTGTCACTTGACCCCACCCCCTCTCCCGCTCTCTGGATTTTGGAATTGAGAGTTGCTTTGTTGATGTTAAAATTGAGATCAAAATGTTGTAGCAGTTACTACACAACCTATTCTGTAACAATGTTGACATTGAGGTCTGTTTTGAGACGAAGAATCTCTTACACTGAAAAATTGGCCTCCACAACCTCTTCCTCCTCCGTTACCGAAAGCAAGAATTCCTCTTGTATTATTCTGAACGTTATTCCTTTCACCAAAAAATTTTCCTCCCAAAACATTCTGACCGCGAAATTTGAGTTGAAGTTTGAATCGACACCATGGAATTTCTTCTTTCCTTCTGTGAGTTCTGGCCCAAAATATAAGCATTTTGGCTGGGGTTGGAAGTGAAAAGTCCATTTCCTTTTGTTTCTTTTCTACTCTCTGCTTATTGAGCTAACAATAACGACTCAATGTCTTCAACTGAGTAGGGTTCTATGTGCAACTCAATTGAAAGAATAAAGGTCTTGTATTCTGCTGATAGTTCTTCAGAATGGCATCAATATGTTCTTTTTCAGTCAATGAATGCGCTACTATCTCTTGATCAATAGACCTTCTAATCTTCAAGATATTCATTCATAGTCAGGGAGGTTTTCTTGGGGTTTCTCAATTACGTTTTGAAATGAGAATCCAAAAGGCAATCCTACCAAGGTCTTGTATTCTGCTGATAGTTCTTCAGAATGGCATCAATATGTTCTTTTTCAGTTATTGAATGCGCTACTATCTCTTGAACAATAGACCTTCTAATCTTCTAGATATTCATTCATATTCAGGGAGGTTTTCTTGGGGTTTCTCAATTAAGTTTTGAAATAAGAATCCAAAGGGCAATGCTACCATACAGTAGCGCATCAGCATTGCTAGTTCTTGAGAATTGAAAAATTGTTGCTCTTAATATGGTTCTCCATTTTCAGCTTTAAGTTGGAGAGTTGTAAACTATGAAAATTTCTATCTCAGTTGATGTTTTCTTTCAGTGTGATAACACATAACATAGAATCTGTTTCTTTTGGTGTCCAATTGTTTTAATAAAAAGATTGTGATTCTTATTTGATCCTTCTGACACTAACATTTAGGAACAGAAAAATAAAACTTCATATCCCTGCAATATTATGTTACAAGAATTGTGTTGTGTCAAAAAATTTAATCTGGTATGTATACAGTTGAAAAATGTTATTACAGTTGTGTTGGTAACACGCTCTAATGTCAGTGTAGGATGAGCTTCAAGAAACCATTATCAATGGAGGCCAACAAGCAATCGGACTTTAGAAGCAGGGTCCAGAGATTCAGCTTCCTGTGATGGGCATTGATGTGGGTACTTGTTATTGATGCATGGGTGGTGGTGGTGGTGGTGGTGGTGGCATGTGGTACGCCATTGGAACAACGTAAGGGTGTTGATGATGTCCTGGAGGAATCATAACAGGAGTGCCAACTGCAGATGCAATGTGACCAGGAGAAGCAGCAATTGGATGCCCTACACCGTACATGCCTAAACCTTGCATGTTTGATTGGTTCCTGTGCTTAATTGCAGGAGAAAGTGCCACTGCATTGGTCGGATTGGGGTTCATCTGTTGTCCTGTAATCGGTGCCTGATGAGATGCCACATCACCATTCACACTAGTGATGTCATGGATGCTGGATCTCCTTCTGTCTCTGTTCATGGAATTGAGTCGAATGAAGTACTTCTGGGCATGGCTTGCAACTTGTGTGGGGGTTCTGGATATCACGAAGTTTCTCGAAATGCTTCTCCAATCCCCTTTCCCAAACTTGTCCAGACCAAGCAAAAATAACCTGGTAAGAATGAACAGGTCGCTTTCAGCATGCATACTTATAAAACTTTAGACTCAAAAGTAGAATGTATCTTCATTAATGAAGTCTCACTACTAGTGGCTCATACCTATGCTCTTCTTCTGTCCACGGAATCCCTTTTCGGCGCTCTTGGTCCGCCCTGGATACTCCTTTACATGCCTGACCCATGCCAGTAGAGTCATGGCCTAGTCCTGAAAACCCACAACTGGATTGTCCGGTGGAACATGTACCGGGACGCAACCAATGATCCTTGGTTGATGAGGATGTTTCCTCTCCAATATAATTGGGTAATGGAACATGTCCAGCTTCGATTGCATTTACATCTTCTACAAGAAGTTGATAATGGTGCTTTAACTCTCCAATGCTTTTGCTTGGAACCATCGAGGAAATCTTATCCCATTGATTCTTGGAGTCCTCTATCCAGTGCATTGCAATGGCATTTTCAAAAGCTTTCTCTTCTTCTCTGCTCCATGCCACTGAAGAACACGAAGTCGCCATGTTTGAATCTGGAAAACACAATGCCAAAACTTCAGCAAGTGTCAATGGAGTTGGTTGTTCTTTTAAGCTTAGAGAAATGAATAGAATGGTGCACAGGATAAGAGGAAAAGAAGAAAAGGAGTGTAGGATAAGAATGGGTATCAATGCATTAATGGTAGAGGACCACAAGTAAGGTTGAAGGGATGGGCTGATTTGTCATCTTCTTATAATATCATGAATTTAAATTTAAACAATTTCCTTCTCTGGCTACAGCTTCATATTCCATTATTTCAAGTATTTTGTGGTATACTTTTAGGAAAGAACCTAGAAACCTATAACTACATTGTGATTGGAGAAAAGTTAGATAGTATACAATTTTATTATTTCCCTTTTATTGCTAAAGTTTCACTTCGATCCGTTTTAAAAGAATTAGACTTTATACGCCATACATTATTATGTCGTGTTCATTCAAATGAGACGACAACGTTTACAATAAAGGATCACTTAAATATACCTTTTTTTGATTAATAAATAAAATCAATATTTGGAAAAAAAAAAATGTTTAAATATAAAAGTTTGTGGTTCAATCTCACACAAAAGTCCAATTTGATAAAATTGTGTGGAGTTGTTTGGGTTGGGGAGGGACATGTTCTTAGGTTGTAATTCAAAGTCATTCCACTCTGAGTGTGCAATCATTCATAGGGCGAACGAGGACAATTAAGTTGAGAGTGAGGCCCCCAAAGAATCTTTTCTAATATGCCATTCATCACACACTATCATTAAGCGTGTTCACCACAAATAAATATTTGATACTACATTTTTACGATCTCAGAATGATAAAACAACTAAAAGAAATTATCGCAACTCAATTATATTGAGATCGTGTGAATCGCCATTATCAAAGTTCTAACAAAATTTTTTCTTCAATTTGAAAGATGCTTATGGACATTTATTCGTTAAATTAATCAATAAATAGTATAGTCTAATCGAATATAGTTTTCATTATTGGCTTCTTTTTCTAACTTATTGTCAAAAGAAAGTGCAAAAATGAATGAAAATCATTAATTAAGAATAAAAAATAAAAAATATAACTTAAATTTAGGATCCTAAATGAAATCTCCTGAATAATGCATTTTAAAATAGTAAATTGAAATAAAATGTGTGGTTAAAAAATAAGAAAATTCTTGGATTTGGTTATAATATTATTTTATTAAAAAATGTGTGGATGAAAAAAAAATAATATAGATAACAATGTATTTTGGAAATAATGGATATCAGACAAGGACTAAATATCTTCACAATCCTAAAATTTAAAAGGAAAAATTCGTATTTAAGGTGTACTATTTACCTCAATTCAAAAGTAAGGTAAATAGTTTGAAAATTCAAAAATCATGTATGTCGTTAATTAATTAAAAATATTTATTAAATAACGATAATAAAGTCACAGTTTGCGATTAATAGTCACATATTCATAATTATAAGTTACAGATTTATTTACTTATCACATATCGTCAAATTTTTTTATCACAGATTATTTCAAGGTCACAGATAAAAAAAACTTGTACGTCACGGATTATTTCGAGATCACAAAATTTTAAATTAGTTGATTACAGATTATTTTTGAGTCACATTTGTTGGTCACAAATTATTTTTTGATCACATTGTCAAAAATTTTAAGTCACAGATTAAATATTTGGTCACAGATAACCAAATACTTGGTCACACACCACNTTTGAGTCACATATTATTAAATTTTTAGGTCACAGTTGAGTAATTGGTCACAGATATTACCAAACATTTGATCACAGGCTACCACCGCTACCACTATGGCCACCACCACCACCACCAATACTACACACAGCACCATGCCTAACCGCCACCACCACCATCAACTCTACCTACAACACTATCGATAGCCACCACCATCATCTACCCACCAAACACCAATGCACACCGGTAATGCCGCCACCACCTACGCACCCACAACACACACACCCATAACTAAATTTATCTACCCAAATACCAGATCCACAAGATCAGCAAATATCTCTAGCGTCTTCTCAAATTGACTTGAACCTACCAAAGATTCCAGAAACAAATTAAAAGCGCAAAGGGAAGGAAAATTACCATCTTTCCCTATTAAATTGTAGAGTTGGGTGGCCTCATTGGGGAGCTTTGAATTAGCATAGAGTAACAAAATAGTGTCATTGAAAACGGGTTTTGTGCTGGAGGATTCCGAGGATTGAAAGTAGCGTTGTGAAACTGAATGCGAAGAAATTAGACTTTTTAGGTGTCTCTTTGCAGTCTCAGTCCGGTTCTGCAGGAGCGACTGTCTGGCGGAGAAATGAGAGGGAGATAGGGGTAGGGGTAGGGGTAGGGAGAAGGAGGGAGAAGGGAGGAGGGGAGAGGGGAGAGGAGGAAAGTAAGGGGGAAGGGGGAAGGGGGGAGGGGAGAGGAGGCGCGCGAGAGAGAGAGAGGTGAGGGAGTTGAGAGTGATAAATTAGGGTTAGTGTTTTAATATATTACTTGATATATATTACTTGATTTTTGAATAATGAAACTTGGTTCCTGATTTTTGAATTCCATTCTTTAAAGATTTGAATTATTGTAATTTCTTAATTTAAAATCTCATTTCTTGTACTAGTCCACATTTTGAAGTGAATAAAATTCATCCATCACAATAAACTTTTTTTTTTTAAATGTGATCATTAAATCATGCAAAATGATTATAGTGCCTTTTATTAAAATGTCCTTTTAAGAAATCTCGACAACTCTATTGACGAGGAAGATTACGATATTTAAATGGACTGTAAATTAACAAAAAAGTCGTAGTTCAAAAATTCAAAATTTTGTTACACTTTTGAAGAGATAATGATATCTTTAGAAAACTGGACAGAAAAATGAAAAATTGAAAATTATTTAGAAACAAAAATTGGAGGACAGACTTGAGACTGAAAAATGAAAATTGGCATTTAGAATTAACATTTTAGACTATTAAGATTAGTCCATGCAATTAGTAATTTAAAGTGCGCGTGTTATACACAGTAGGGGACGCGATTGGTAATAATAAGACATTTTCGCAGGTTTTGGAGTTTATTTTGTAAAGTTCATATGGCGTGTACGTGGTCTTCTCTGCTTCTCTTCTTTATCTATTGCATTGTTGGTCCCCAATATAATATTTGTTGCATTATCATTCCTAAGGTATTTTTATTTATAACATGGTCCCAAACCTATTTGTTTTCTTTCAAAACACGTCCCTTTTAGCCGCGGATTTCAATTTTTTTCTAAAACAAATAAGTTCGGGACCTGTTGTCAAGAAACATACCATTAACAAAAGGATTTTAACAAAGCGTATAGATTGGATGGCACCAGGCCGGTTTTGGGGCGAGGCAGATGAGGCCCGCGCCTCGGGCCCAAAACTGGAGGGGGCCTCATTTTTTGGCCCAATTTATTTTATTTTATTTTATTTTATTTATTTATTTATTTATTTATTTATTTTCCTCTTCTCTTTTCTTTAGTGTAAACGAATGAAGGGCCCAGTATCTATCTCCTTCGACCTTCTCTTTCTACAATACTACCGTCTACCCAACCGTCGCATCGACGCCGTCTGCAGTCTCGTCTCTACACTTCCTTTCCCTCTCTTTTCTTCCGGTACTGTGGGCCTACGTCGACCGTCGACTGTGAAGAAGATTGAAGGAAACGATGGGCAAAGAGATCTTTGTACAGAACGGAAGATGCCATTTGTATATTTTTGCCTGAATCAGGCACACGAAATTCCTTCGTGCAAGGGATTCTAGAGTTCAAGATTCACTTAATATGTTGCAAAAGTGTCTTTCTTGGAGAAAAGATTTTGAGGCTGATGGCATTGTGGAAAAAGATTTGGGGTTTAAGGAGCTTGAAGGTGTTGTGGCTTATATGCACGCTTATAACAGAGAGGGACATCCAATTCAAGAAACATATGAGAGGATTTTTGTGGATTTTTGTGGATTTTTATGTTCTTGAATGCCATGGTTTGATTTTGTGGATTTTGTTTGTGTAGATCTTTATCAATGTGCCGTGGTACTTTAGTCTGCTGTACTCAATGTTAAGTCCATTTCTCACTCAAAGAACAAAGGGCAAATTTGTGGTATCCAAGGAAGGAAATGTTGCTGAGACACTTTACAAGTGAGTATCTTAAAACTATTCTGCATTTATCTTGTTCAAATTATATCAAGCATTAATTTAATTTTCCTTTTCCTTTTCTTCCCTGTGTGCAGATGATGACATGTTCTAAATTATCTGGACAACAAGGGAGTAATGACGAGATTAAAACCAAGCATTATAGGTTTTATGTGGGATTTTCTTGTTCGAGTTTACGACTCTCTGTTGATTGTATTGAATTGAATTATATCTTTTCATCAGGTTTATTAGGCCAGATGAAGTCCTTGTTCAATATGGTGGACTAATAGTCCACCAAAACTAGCATCCGAGTTCACTGTCAAAAGAGGAGAGAAAGTCAACATCCAAATTGAGGGTATTGTCGTATTGAGGTAATAATCTAGTACACATTATCATAGATTCTCTTGAAGTTATCGAATAGATAGATTCTTCATATTTCAAATGGGAAAATTGCAGCCCCGGT
>CAIGRO010017336.1:0-10499 GCA_903798355.1 Fraxinus baroniana
TCACAAACTTCGTAATTTATGTTAGCTTGATCCTACTCCTACATGTACATTTTTCATATGTATTTCAATTAAAAAGCATATGAATCGCGCACGTCTCACATAATTAAGAGGCAAAATAGATAAACATTTTCGGTAATTACAAATTCAAAAGGAAAAAATATCCCTATTTCACCATTAGATGATTAACTCTATTAAGTACAATTTAAATCAAATAACACAAAAATAACTTAAGAACCTCTAGCGCAATTAAATTTGATTCCAAACATGTCCCAACTTTCATCCACGTGGCAGTGGGTCCCCCATAAAAGAATAAATCAGATTGAAGTTTGTGGGCTCGAGGAGAAAAGATTTTCTTTCAATCTCATTCTTCAGCTTTTAACATACAAAAATCAATAAAAAAAATTCCAACCTTTTTCCCATGAATGAATCTAATCTTCTTTACCAGTACTACTACTACTACTACACTCCACATTAAATAAATAATTATTTATGGGTTTTGGTTAACAACTATCCTCAGCTTTTTCTGCTACTTCCATCGAATTATTTTAGTGCAAACTTCTGATTTTACGCTGCCTCCGTGTTGCAGTTAGGTCATAGATTTGCTCACTGTGTACAGTGTTAATGCAACTGATAGTGTATTGTTTGGTGTATACTTCTGCAACTTAAAAGCATTGTGAATATTTTATACTATGTGTAATAGAAATAAAATCAGTTCTATTACATGAAATTGATTATAAAAAGAAATAAAATCATGTTTGCCGTACAAATGTTTGAAGGAAAATACGATAAGTCAGTTAAATCAGTCGAATCAGTGAATATAAAAGTCACATGGAGTGGGATACGAAATGTTAAAAGTCAAAAGAGAAATAGCTTCTTTTCCTGTCCATGAATTTGATTGACAATATGTATCTAAATATTCTTATTTGTTTTGGTGAATAAAGCTACTTGTACTTTGTTGATAATTCACCTGTTTGATTTAAAAAACGGACTACGTAAATTCCCGCTAACTCGTATGGTTATCGACAAAGATTGTACATGTAGGTTGTAGCATGATTATATTCTCTTAATTGTATTTTGAGATTCTAAATCACCTAAGTTCATACTTGACTTTGTCACACGTAGAATATGTGAAAAAATATGTAAAGATTATATTCAGCTACAAATTTTGGATATTCTCAATCTAGCAAACTTTATACATGGTAAATGCACTTGCAGCACACATAGAATTTGATGTATGCCCTAGTAAAACTTAAAGAGGTGCACATTTTTATTTTTTTTTTGATAATCAGGTATCTCAGCTTAGCCAGACTAAATCATGGTCCTCTAGCCACCGACCCCTCAATGACTCGGGGAGGTAAACCATAGTTATATTTGGATCTACGGAGTAGTGTATCGAGTTGGGATCGATGATTTTTTAGAAAATGAAATCATCATTTACATAGGGCGTGTTTGAGTCACATTATTTTGAAATGATGTATTTTGGAATAGTGGATTGATAGGGAATATGTGGTTGAAAAAGAAGGAAAAATTATTGATATGACGAAAAATATTATTTTATTGAAGAATGTTTGGTTGAAAATAAATAGAAGAATGAGAATGACAAACGAGTCTGAATCTATTGAAACAAGCTTTTACTAAATGAACTCATAAATTTCATAATGAAACGTAAAATAGTTCGAGTATCGCACTAGCAATGAATTAGAGATAACTTATACGTTATGAAATAACCCAATTTCATATTATTGCCACAAAAAAAAAAAAAAAAAAATATCACTTTTAACAACGATAGTTTACTTGGGAAATTTTCCTCATGCCCTTTCTGCTAAGACAATCCAAAAGTAACTTTTTATGGCAAAGGTGAAATTTTTTTGTAGTCTATATTTTTATCAAATGTTTGGTTAAATTAATAACAAAATTATCTCAAATTCACATGAAAATAACATTTGAAATACAAAATTGGGAAGGCCGAGGGGACATAGAGCTAGAATTTATTTTTCACTAGCCATGTTCATGTTTTGTGTCATTATGTACCTTCTCATAAAACTTTGTAGGTTCTTTAATAATCGTCTGGTCTTTTTTCGGAGTCTACTTCTATAGGACCAAAACTTTTATTTGAAACGTCAACTCTCGTCAATATTCTCGTGTCTATACTCAAATGCATCTTCTCATGGAGGTCTTATACACTATTCCAGGTGTATGGATCTTCGCTCAACCTAAATGGACACAGTAATATTTTTGATGATTTTACTGTTTAATTCTCAAAACTCGTATTTTGATTATTAATCACAAATCGATTATTTTCTTTAAAATATTTATTTAAATATCAGTTCAATCATGATTTTTAATATGACAAATGAAAGATAGGAAAAAAAAAAAAACAAAGACAAGGATTTACCTTGTCTCTGTCCACACGATTATTATTTAATCTTGTACTGTTCTTCTGCACTGCTTACATATGAGATATGCATCAGCTTTATCGATCCCATTCCCATGGTGAAAAATCCAAACCTCTCTCTCTCTCTTCTCTCATTTTCTTCCTACCTTTAAACTACTTTCTGTTCCCTTCCCTTCTTCTCATTTTTCTTCACTGACATATATAGGAATACCTGCACACTTCCTCACGCACGCACGCATACCTCTCTTTACTCTTCAGATAGATACATACGTACATTATACATACACAATCTTCATCTTCTCTCTCTAGACCCTGTACCTATCTCTCTCTCTTTCTCTCTAGCCATATGATAGAGTGATCAGAAGAGGACAGCCCAGAAATGCAGATTTCCCAGCCATATCATACCTTGCTATTTCGCCTTTTCTCGATTCATCAAATCCCCATGAACGCTACTCCCTTATAATACTCCACCTCTCTCTTTACCCAATTACAAAACCTTACAAACAGTTCCCAATTTCCAATCCCTCTTGTTAATCATCATAATGCTTCTATTTCTCTAGGGTGCTTAGTAATTTCTTGTCTTGAGAAAATTTGTTTGATCAATGGAGAACTTTTACTGCCTTGATAGCAGCAATGATTCACATTTGCCTCCAGGGTTCAGATTCCACCCTACTGATGAAGAACTGATCACTTACTATCTTCTGAAGAAGGTTCTTAACTCTAACTTCATTAGTAGAGCCATTGCTGAAGTTGATCTTAACAAGTGTGAGCCTTGGCAACTTCCTGGTAAGTTTTTCTGCAAACCCTAAACTGGGGTGTTCATGTTTGCTTTCTTGTTTATTTGTCATTTATGTTCAACATTTTGTGAAGGGAAAGCTAAGATGGGAGAAAAAGAATGGTACTTTTTCAGCCTCCGGGATCGGAAATACCCAACTGGGTTAAGGACTAATCGCGCAACAGAAGCTGGATACTGGAAGGCCACTGGAAAAGACAGGGAAATTTACAGCTCAAAGACTTGCTCACTGGTGGGGATGAAGAAAACCCTAGTTTTCTACCGTGGAAGAGCTCCAAAGGGTGAAAAGAGCAACTGGGTTATGCATGAGTATCGTCTTGAAGGCAAATTAGCTTATCACTACTTGTCTAGAAATTCTAAGGTACAAAATTGAAAATCAATCTGTGTTTAGCATATCATTAGTAACCGTTAACCTTAAAATAAACTGATATTGTATTGGTTCTTGCATGTTAAGTTGCTTTCTGGGTTGTCTGATCATATACAGAAGTTAAATCTTTGATAAGGGGAGTTCTCAAATGGATTTCCCTTTCAAAATCTTGAACAAGCATAATAATTTCGTACGTAATAATTCATAATAATACTGCTATTTGCAGTGATTTTAAGCAGAAAGATCTGCTGTAATATCCCTGTCTGCACAGTATATATCGTATTAATTTGCATGGTACCTTGACATCTTTATCATCATTAAGAATCAGGAATAAATTTTCACCCATTTTTCAAGTTTAAAGTGTAATTTAAAGCCTAATCAGATTTTGATTTAATTTGTGAAGAGAATATTGTTATTATTGATGACAAGAAGATAATAATGATGTGAAATATGTCGCTATTTGACGTCCAGGATGAGTGGGTGATTTCTCGAGTGTTTCAGAAGAGTAGCCCAGGTAGCACCACCGCAGGCGGTGGCAAGAAGCGGCTGACCACCTGCATAAACCCTTTTTCTGAAGTTAGCTCGCCCTCTTCAGTTTCTCTGCCGCCGCTCCTTGAGTCCTCGGCTGCCATCACCGAACATGATAGCTGCTCCTACGACGCCAACCCCACTAATGCCAAAGAGCACGTGCCCTGTTTCTCCACCGCAGCACCACCCACTTTCAACCACAACTCTCTCTTCGAGCTGGCGCCGGCCACCGCCCAGAATATGTTTACCGCCGATCACTCATCAGCCGGTTATCCAAGAAACAACATCGATGGAATCTCGTCTTTTCCCAGTTTGAGGTCTCTCCAAGAAAATCTTCAGCTACCTTTCTTTTTCTCTACTATGGCTCCTCCAACGATGCATGGCGGCGCCAGTGATCAGATGACTGGTTATTGCCCTGTAAGTGTTAGCCAGTGGCCACCACCGGAGAATCAGAAAATGGGCCCCACTTCCACTGAACTCGACTGCATGTGGGGTTACTAATCGAAAATCTTGCTGATCAGTATTTGTAATCTTGTTCTGATGGATTCTCAATTATGATTAGGGTTTTAAATATTAGCTTTGCTAGTATCTGTAGGATCTTTTTAATGCATGGAAGTTGTCAAGTTGTTATGTACTATTTCTCAATTAAAGCCTTTACTATTACTGCCAATGCCATTGTCTTCTTCAAGTCCCCCTCGGGCAGAAGAAAGTGCTCTGATAGTAAGGGAATGGGCTCGTAATAATCGTAGAAATTCCGCACAATTTATTGCATTATTTTCAATGTAGTACTTGTTTCCTTGTCCTAATGTAATCAATGTGTGGCCTACATGTTTTATATAGTGGTTACAAATTTGTACAAATATTTGTAAGAATTGTGATTATTTCATAGCAGTAATGATGAATCATCATTAGATTAGGTCATTACTAGCTTGTGATTGTTGTGATGTATTCTCCTTCAATAAAAAGCTATTTGAGTAAAAATTGGGTTACAAAGTGACAAAATCGAGATAGTTGATTTTAAATGATTTAAAAATTTATTTTTAAAAATGATTTGCGTAGATATTATTTTGTCAACCAACTTTGTAATGTAACTTTGTACATGTAGTATAGTTCATTTTCTTTTCTTGTATCAGATGAGATGAGTAACGAGTTTTTCCTCCTGTAAAAATTCTACGAAATTTCCCCTAGCCAAGTAGCATTGCTCATAATTCAAGGGGATCCTCGAACTTTCATCTAGGTAGGTGATAGTATAACATTACTCTAAATCAATGGGGAAGGAAAGAGAACTTACCCAAGATTTGTGTGAAGACCACTTTTGAAAAGGTATTTTAAACTGGACATTCAAACAAGGAGTTGTTGTCTTGACATCTTTATATAGATGTTTTAGAGTTCTTCTCCTCGACGTGAAGAGCTCTATGTTTGCTCGTAATGACTTTGACATATTTTGCACGACTTTATATTAGCTTCGATTAAGTCCTTGTGACACATTATTTAATGCTCCTTGGCCAACTCTATTGGGTAACGTGTATTTGGTGTAGCAATTACTATACGAAATCAATGTCATGTATGATCCGATCAGAATCAGATGCACATATTAACTTGCAAAATTCTAAAGATGGCATCGACGAACTTGAGAATTAGCTTCGAAATATAATTTTCCTCTATATAATGAAATTTTCTATACGAAAACAACATATCATTGAATGGACATTGTCGTGGTAGGGCAGAAGATTTCGTGGAATGTCGTGGACATTGTTCTAGGTTTTGAGTCACCTTCCCAAGCTTGGAATCTCACGTATATCCATATGGAAGTATATATCGTGTTGCTATGTTATATTGGTAACGTGTATTTGGTACGTGTAGCAGTTACTGTACGAAATCAATGTCGTTTATGATCCATATGCACATTATTAACTCGCAAAATTATAAAGATGACATCGACAAACTTGAGAATTAGCTTCGAAATATAATTTTCCTCTATATAATGAAATTTTCTATATGAAAACAACATATCATTGAATGGACATTGTTGTGGTAGGCAGAAGATTTCGTGGAATGTCGTTTACCCCCACATGGGATGTCCAAAAAGGGGGTTTAAACTAACAAAATAATTAATAAATATTTTAAAAGATGTTAGTTGTTTCTCATCAAATAAATTGTCGTACAATAACTAGGTTGAGGATGGTCCCCCGGCAAGAACTTCCTACTACAACCACTTCAAAGTGGTCCAACTTCGCCATGTCTATGGACCCTTTTGCACTGACCTGTCTACAATAAGATTATGTCGGCTTACCTCTCGCAATAATGAACTAACAAGAAAGTTGTTCCTTGCACAAATACATTGATACTTGTCTTGGTTCACTCTCAATATTTGTCACTGATTTTTCACTAAAATCGAATTTTTTTAACAAAAATCTTACGCTTCCATTTATAGTGTCTAAAACTGCGCAAGATGGTTCGTGAAATATGGAATAAATAATCAACATATAAGGACTTGATTTACTTCTCTTGACGAGTATGATATTTTAAGATGAAATTCAACTTTATATATGATATCATTGTATCAAAGCTCACTCAAACGAGTAATTCGATCCAATTGAATAAACATGAAATGAATAATTAATTAAAAAAAACAAATATAACAACCATCTTAGGTTATAAACTCACAATGCGGACTTTTCACGAACATGAATGACTTGTAAGATGAGTGTACATAATTGATTATAAATCAACAATGGCGGCCTTTGGTGAGCAATGTGCAACACAATTAGATCGTTATAATAGTGTTATAAGATCAATTTCAGTGATTATTTATTAAATTTTTTGTTTGCTAAAAAAATAATCGAACTTCATTTTTAATCATACATGTTAGTGGACTCATAACTTTTATCCATCTTTCAGCGCACATTTACGAAACCAACTAAACCCCTATCAACTTTTAACAACATCACACGACCCCTAAATAACCCAAGTGACTCAACTAGCTTGAATCAACACGAGAGAAGTTTCAAGAATTCATAATGATTGATGATGACGAGTGTTGTTATATTGTTTAAAACGGATAGCGTGATGAATTCATATTTCAGCAATGCAATGAGTTGGCCTCCACTTTGGGCTTATGGAATGTGGACAAGATGTCAAATTTCAAGTAATAATGGCAATGCACGCGATATGCCAAATATGTGCAAATCCTTTGGATTTCATTATGATGAAAAAGAGAGAGATTGTTTGCAGATAGGCAAAAATACACAACACCCCTTTTACTTAATTTGTAAATTTTGTTGTCCAAAAATGTGAACAAGGCGAAAGTGGAGACATCAAAAGCCACGATTTGGAAGGGATGGGGGTGATACATCATACATATGTGGAGTTAATTGTTTCATTACACATTAACTTTGCTCATTGTCATATTTTATTCACTATATTTTGAATTACTTTCAAATGGTTACTGAACTTGTACAAGTTGCACTCCATCCATCACCCACAAAGTTACCAGTACAGGGGAAGTCTACGTGGATAGATAGACTGAATACGAAGGGGCACGTTGACGGAGTTTCAGTTATCATATCAAATATGTAGTGCATGGCTGCCATGTTTGAAATAGTTAATTGTTTCATTACACATAGAACTTTGTTCATCATAAGTTGCATTCCATCCATCGCTCACAAGCTTATCGTTGCTTTCTTTTCGATTTACAATCTTTTAAGATTAGAGCAAATATCTAAATGCAAAAGAAAATAAATCAAGACTTTCTTTTCCTCTTGAGATGTACTGTGTTTTATTTTCAAGTTTTATTGAATTGTACATCAGTTGAGGCTGGGGATTGGACTTGTCACGAGGAAGCTAAACGCTTGACAGACAAGAGCTAGGGGTATCCGGGGGTCCACTCGGGATAGACTGGATACAGGTGAACTAAAAAAATTCAAACAAATGACACGTTTTATTTGTTAAATTGAAAATGGATTTAACCTCCAATTAATTTTAACCACATATTTTATGAAACTCATAATTTTTTCAATCTCATATTCATCAATTTTTATTAAAATTTATTAAAAATCTGATTTTAACTCTCACCAAATATGAGCTTAATAAAAAATTAATCACGAGTCGAGTACTTGGATTTCTTTTATCTCGATGGCTTTTGATTAAGAAATAACTTGAAGCATGCTTGAAATATGAGTGGGTCTAAGGGGATGGGATTGTGGTGGATTCGCATGCTTGATTTCGAGTGATCTAAAATAGGAGTATTTGTGCCATGCAATATTATTTTTTGGATAAAATGGTAGTAATATTTTTTATCAATTGATATCAGAGCCCGAGATCCGTGTTTCGAACTGATGTTGGAGCATTCATGTGAAGTGAATGAACATTAAAGAAGCATGCTTGAAACAGAGTAGATCCAAGGGATTGATCTCGGGTGAATTTCAGAACTTGATTCGGTGATATATAGTTGCTCGTATTGGTTTCATGAGCTATACTTTTAAGCAAAAGGGTCACAATACATTCTACAAAAAATAATAAAAATATTTTCTACACAAACAGGACCCTAGAGACAACGTGAAAAGTTGGCTATTTCGATGGATAAGATTTCATAATTAAGGGATTAAATTTCACCAATTTCAAATTTATGAGACTAAGTTTAAAATTTCAAATCTCAGGTTTTTTTTTTAAATTTAATTAATTAAATATATTAAGATCACAATTTCATATAATTTGGTCACAAATTTTATATAATTGGTTACTAATTACAAATTTTATATGTCACAAATTATTTTATGGCCACAATTCCAAAATTTTATAGGTCACAATTTGTTCATCGGTCACAAATCAAAAATTGAAACATCACAAATTATTTTATGGTCACAATTTATTCATCGATCACAAATCAGAAATTTTATAAGTCACATATTATAAATTGGTGACAAATCACAAATTTTATACGTCATAAATTATTTTACGATCACAATTCAAAAATTTTATAGGCCACAATTTGTTCATTGGTCACAAAGCAAAAATTAAAATCTCACAATTTATTTATAGGTCATAAATCACAAATATTGTAAGTCACAAATCACAACTTAGTAGACAATCACAAATTGTCAAATTATCGGTCACAAATTAAAAAAAAATTAGGTCACACATTATTTTTTTATCGCAATTTATCTTTTTCATTGGTCGCATATTTTTTATTGGTCACACACTAACCAATTTAATGGTCACAAACGACCAAATAATCCGTGACCACCACTAACTTATAACCACCACCTCACCACTTTCTCCAGCAATACCACCTCAAACAAATCAACACATCGCAAAAAACACCACCACATCCTCGCACCAATCTACCACCACCTTAATAGGCCCACCGCCACCAACATCTCACCACCGCCGCCGCCACCGGACACAACCACAGAACAATCACCGTCTCATCTCACAGATCTGCTTCGCTTCTCGCAGATCTCATAGACCACCATGCCCACCACAGATCCTCCACCACCTTCCAAATCATTGTACAACCACCACATGACACAACTAACTGCAAAAAATCACCAGCAAATACCACCAGCTATAGAAAATCTTTGAACGCTAAAAGTGAAACAACATAAAACATTTGGTTTCAAAAATTATTGTAATGAATCTCAAACTAATTCCGAGTCCGTCGTGCATCCTGCATCGTTGCCGCGGCTAGATCTTTGGTCGGAGCTCCAATTAAGAGGACTCGCGACGAATTAACCATCGCGCACCACAACGCACAACGACCATCAATGCACCACAGTGCACAACGCCCATCAATGCCCGCTATGTGCGGCCAAATCTTTTGCTTAGCTGGAGCTCCGATTAAGAGAGGTTGATATGGAGTCAAAAGAGAATGGAGAGGTGGCGAGAGAAGGAAGAAGAAGAAGATATGAAAATGAATTTGAAGTGAAATGGAGTTGGTCTCCGACGACGGGCGCTTCGACTGCAGCACAATCTGATGGAGAGAGATAGGTCAGAGGGAGAGGAATAGGAGAGAACGGGGAGGAAGTCGAAAGAAAGTGATTTAGGGTTTGAATGGAGTGAATAGGGTTGGCGTGAGCATATAAATTGATTTATATTATTAATATTAAAATATGGAATTATAACTTTATTTTTGTATAAATAAACTCTAAACCTGATTTTTGAATTGAAAATTTTAAATACCCGTGTGAATGTAATTTCCACTTCTTAAAATTTTAAATAGATTTTTAGTACTTTTGGTGTTAGGATGGGCTGACTGCAAATTTTGGCCCAATTGGAGCCTTTGGATGGGTCTAAAGGTTCGAGGTAGCCTGCGTTGAGAAAAGCTTATCTAGATTAAGGGATAGTATGATCAAGTTTTTGATAAAAAAAAAATGGGAAAAATACATAAATTCTACCTTTATCTTACACTATTTCAA
>CAIGRO010017424.1:0-13655 GCA_903798355.1 Fraxinus baroniana
AAAAAAAAAATTATTCTAAAATTTTCGAGGTGTTACAATCTCCCATCATTAAAAAATTTCGTCCTCAAAATTATCTCAACTATTTGAAAAGTTCTAAATACTTGACCATTGACATAATACAATATATCATAAAATAAATCAATAAAGCTCATAATCATAATAAAAGAACGACATTTCATACCTTGGGATCGATTGGAGAGTGTCGAATAGCGAGCGCCACATGCCCATGATTCTTTATAAGATTGTATATTTAAAACTTTAAAATTTTTACATTATTTTTAAACTCCTAAAGTTTATGCAAATACCCTTTTTTTCAACAACTACGCAAATCAACAAAACTCAAACGTGAAATCTCTTAAAATGCGAATTTTTCAAATTGATAAATGTTTAAAACATCACCAAAGGCTAAAGCTAAAACAAATAAAATTTTATTTTATAATTCTCAGGGTGTTACACCAGGATTGCCTATAAATGGCAATCTCAACCCCCTCTTGCACCTAGAAATAGGCAACAGGAGCCTTTTTCGGTCCGAAAGAAAAGAAGAACCAGTTCAACATGAGAAACCTCGAATTTCTCCCCCTGGAAATAAGTGTGAGAGGAGGTAACTGGCTAGAAGTGATGCAAAACCTTCATATTCACCCATGTAAAATCAATATATGGAGGATGAGGGCTTTGATGAGCCTTAGATGTCCTACAACCTTGACGAAGACGATTATCATTCACCATTTTCTCATTCCATTAGGAACATCCCCATGCTAACCACTTCACACTCCCTAAGATTCCGATGTATGATGGGGAGAAGCGACCCTGCAAAACATCTCAACAACTTCAAAACCTACATGAATCTGAAAGGAGCCACCCTAGCCATGAAGTCTAGATATTTCCATTTGACCCTAAGTGAAGTGGTCAAAATTTGGTACACCATGTTGCCAGAAGGACGCATCGAGAGCTAGACGGACTTCAAAAGGACGTTCCTAAAATATTTTACTACTAGTAAGGAAGGCGAAAGACCAATTCAACGCTTGCAAGACATGTGACAACAGCAGGGCGAGTCCATGAAAAGTTTCTTGTCCTCCTTCATTGACGAAATAACCTACTATGTACAAGTAACAGATAGGGAAGCTCTAACTGTCTTAAAGGGAGGTTTGCACGTGAACTCTCTCTTCTGGAGGGATATGCAGAACAAGATCCCTACCACGTATAATGCCCTACTGGAAATGATAAGGTGTGAAATCCTCAATAAACAATTAAAAGATCACAGGAACAGGGCCAGCCATGGAAACCCCCTCCACAAATGCAAAGTGGAAAAGGTCTTACCTCCCATTTGATGGATCACAAAACCCCTTTCAATCATGGACAAGCACTGACTGTCACGACGTATGATGTAGTATCCACTTTAGCTTATGAGAAAATGAACCCTGGTGTAAAAATACATCAAGGCCAACCTTATCAGAGGTACTCTTAAAGAGGGAGGGGTAGAGCATGAGATTTTGAACCTATTTATTGTACATATCATCATTCCTATAACCATCGTACAAAAGACTGTTGGGACATCACGAGACATCCCCAAGACACACATCAGGGAAGAGGCGGGTGCCTACGAAGAGACACTCTTCCTAGGCTGACTAACAACCTAAGAATGTTGACTCGATGCGTCCCAATAGGAATGATGCCCCAAAGAGAAGGGACAACGATGTTGAGAGACATAGAAACGTACAAAGGCAAAGGTGAAGCCCTCCCACAATTGATGGCCAGAAGCCCATCAGGGAAATTGATACGATATTTAGAGGTCCATACGTTGGGGGAGAATCTTGGAATTTATAGAAAAATTATGCCAGGGAAGCAAAAGACCTTCATATGACAAGCTTCATAGTCAATCGAGCCCCTGTTGAAAGGACAATTTGACCAATCACATTTACTTAAGAAGATGCAGCAAGTTTGTATTATCCACACTGTAACACCCTAGTGGTAATGTCCTTCGTATCTCATAATGGCCTGAAATGAATGTTAGTGGATAATGGAAGCTCGGTCAACATCATTTTTGGAACCACGTTTGACAAGATGAAAGTTGACCATGAGCTGACCCCAATGAGTTCCCCACTGTTATGTTTCATGTGAGATAGCATCATCTCAAGGGGTAAGATCTCTCTAGCGATAGAGATGGGGATATCACCATTGACTACACCACTTTACGGAATTTTTGATGGTTGATAATTGCTCTGCTTACTATAGAGTATTGAGGAGGCCAGCTTTGAAAGAACTCTGGGCTGTCACTTTCATTCATCATTTGTACATGAAGTATCCATGAGAGAATTGAATTGCAATGGTTTGGGATGATCAAAGAAGCACAAGGGAATATTACTCTAACTCTATACGGAAAGCCTAACCAAGAAGCGTCAATATGATCACTACAGACAATGACATGGACGATGTCCCTAAACAAGAAAAAAACCCTGAACATGGGGAAGACGTCGAAATGATGGATGCCCGTGAAGAAGGGTTCATCCTTGGAGTTATACGTACCTTTGAAGAAGAGGTTTTTTGTGAAAGAACAACCATCCCTGAAAAAAGGATAGCTGCTGAAGAAGCAGTCAGTTTGGAGAAACTAGATCCTTGCATCATTGATTGCAAACCTCAAATCGCACCTATGGAGAAACTAGAAAGCTTCCCGATAGACCCACATGACTCATCCAAGCGATTGCAAGTTGGAAGAAATCTACCCGTAAAAGTTAAGGAGGAGCTGAAAAGCTTCTTATTGAAAAATCTTGATGTCTTTATTTGGAAGCATGAAGACCCGGTTAGTGTAGACCCTATGATCAGCTGCCATCATTTGAATATTGACCCAAAGGTCAGACACATAAGCAAAAAAAAAAAAAGGGGCTCTCAACCAGAGAGATATGAAGCTCTTAAAGATGAAGTTGACAACAAATTCATCTGGGAGTCAGTATATCCTAAGTGGGACTCTAACCCCATATTGGTTAAAAAGCACAATGAAAAATGGAAGGTTTGTGTAGATTTTTCAAATTAAATCCAGCTTGTCCTAAGGACAGCTTTCCACTTTCTAGGATAGACCAACTTGTGGATTCGACTACTGGACATGAACTTTTAAGCTTCATGGATGCCTATTCCAGATACAATCAAATCCTAATGTTCCAAACAGATGAGGAACATACTTCCGTCATCACAGACAATGCTCTTTATTGCAATAAGGTCAAGCTTTTCGGGTTAAAAATGTCGAGGCCCCCTATCAAAGACTTGTCAAGAAAAAATTCGCTGATCTAATTGGAAAAACCATGGAAGTTAATGTGGATTACATGCTGGTGAAGAGCCTAAAGGCAAGAGATCATGTTGAAAACCTAAACGAAACATTTCAGAACTTGAGAAAATACCGAATGAAGCTCAATCCTTTGAAATACGCTTTTGGGGTTGCTTCTGAAATTTTTTTGGGCTACGTAGTCAACTAAAGAGGCATTGACGCAAGCCCTGAAAATGTTAGAGCCCTAACCAACATGAGGTCGCCTTAGAAACCAAAGGAGGTACAAAGCCTCACCGGGCATGTAGATGTCTTAAATCACTTCATCTCCAAATCAATGGACAAATGCCTATATTTCTTTAAAATTCTCAAAAGAGGAAGTAAGTTCCAATAAATAGAGGAATGTGAGTAAACCTTCCAGGAGTTGAAGAAACACTTAGTGTCCAGGCTCCTCTCTTCTCCAAGCCCATGTCCAATGAGCCATTGTAGTTATATTTGGCAATAATCACTGATGCCATAAGTTCAGTTTTGATGAGGGAGGAAAATGAACACCAGCTGCCTGTCTACTACATGAGCAAAGCAATCTTTGCAGCAGAAACTTGCTATCCAGACATGGAGAAGCTAGCCCTCTACTTGGTGATAGTGTTTCGAAAATTGAGACTATATTTCCAGGCTCACACTATTTAGGTGTTGATAATTTTTCCCCAAGAAAGTGCTGCAGAAGCCCGATGCTTTGAGAGATAACTAAAGTGGGCTATAGAACTTTGAAAATTTGACATCATATTCAAACCAAGAGCTGCCATCAAGGTGCAGAATCTGGCAGACTTAATGTTTGAATTCACTTCAATTCTAGAAATGGAAGAAGAGATGGAACCGGTTGAACCTCCAACATGAAGCCTTTGTGGAGTCATGGACTTTGCCTTTTTGGTAGGTTTCTGTCTTTGGGGCTTCACGACAGGTGGCCTCTTCTACCCCCAGAGGCTGTAACTATTGATGCTTCCATCAGCCTCTCTCCAAGTAGGACGCTGGAATGAGGAGGGAGAATGTCGTTAGAGCCACCCACCCCGGTGGTAGAGAAACTCCATAACTACCTTCTTTTCCTTATCTACTTTGGGAGGTCACCTTTCCTCTTGACTACATGTCTCACGGTAGACCTTCTCAACTTTGTCCCTCACCTGTTTGGTCACTACAGATGAGGGCTTAAACCCGTTTTTGTTGGAGGTAGATGTGGAAACCAGTATAGTGGCCATATCAGGAGTAGGGTGCCCTTCTTCTCAAAATTTTCTACAAAGGCAAACACTAGGTTCAGGCATAAATGAATGGAAAAATGCTAAGTAAATTGGAAGCTAAGTGTAAAAAAGACAATGTTATACCTCTCTTGTCCATCGATAAAATTCTTCAAAAAAACCCCCTGAAATTATCAAACTCTCGAAGTCTTGTGATGATGAGGATCACCGGTAGATGTCGGAGAGAGTTTCCTAGTTACTCTATGTTAATTCGAAGCGTTCAACTAACCCTGTAAGATAACAAGAAAATATTAAGTATTAGATCCAATTAGTTAAAGAGAACAAAAGAAAAAAATGGCACTCACTAGCTTCAGAGTAGAATGTTGGAGCTTTGACGTGGGGGACGATATTACCCTCGCACTCTTGCCACTTTCCTTAACTCAGAACTACGTCTTCTTCCATCTTTGATGGAGGGGGTAGGCACAGGACGAAGGGGGGTTGTGACCCCCACGGGTACAAGGAATACTACCGCCTCGAGTCCCCCTTACACAAAGCCAGATGTTAGAATACTGTTTGGAAGATGGGTAGGGACATGTCCACACCCATGGAGGTCTCCTTCTACAAGAAGTATACCCCCACCAGTTGGGCACAGACATTAGGGATGAGATGGGTGGGGACCAACCCGTACAACCTAAGAATGGCTGGAAGAATGGATGTAAAGGCTGTCGAAGCCCATCCTTTAGCAGATACTCACTAATGGTGACATAACCTTTCCTCGGATAGCAGGCTCATTCATTAGGAGAAGGGGAGAAGAGCTCTATATTGTAAGAGATCCTATATTTTTCTCTAAGGTTAGCCAAGTGGGTCGAATTTACAAAAGGCCCACTCTATATTACTACTTCTCCTACCCTTCTCGGCATGCAGTACACTTTGCCTTGCTTGAATAGCCTTAACTAGGTCGACGATATTGGTGATTTGCACCCATCTTATAAGCCAAACTCACTAAGATCTACATTTCCCCAACTGAAGCAGAAGATGCCATGGTTAAAGTTTTTTTTAAGTTAAAAGTAATTCAGAAAAATACTTACAAGCTTAATTAGAGGATGGTAATCATGGAACACCAAAAGAAAGTTGCAAAGACACTAAGGAAAGTGAAAAGAAAGGAAAATAAGTTGAAACCCAAGAAAAGAAAATGGAAGATTCATGAGAAAACTTGAAGAAAAACTCGAAGTTTTGAAGAAGCTAATCCTAAATTTGTGAAAAGCAAAGTGGTTTTTCTCCACAAGTGTTTGCCTTTTATAGGCAGAGCTTCTCAAATCCAAGCCGTTGGATGATGATCCGGCTAATCCAACCATTCATTTGAAGATTAAATCTGAACCGCTAGAAAACGTCTTCCTCTTCTAAAGCTCAGATCAGGATGTCCGCTTCATGAGTTCTCGTGCGTCTGGAGTTCTCAAAGTACGTGGGAGATAGTCATCATTGTGCATTAAATGCGGTGACGATTGCGTGCATAAGAAGTTGAACCGCTTCAACAGTCTTTTCTTGAAAACGTAACATAACAGAAAATTATTTAGGTGAAATAGCTACGGACACCTCGTGTTCCTCAAACATGCTGAAGTTAAGCTCCTCGTAATTATCAGTACCGATGCACAGAAAAGGTCAGACCCAACCCTCTTTATCTAATTTAGATGAACCTTCAGCTTTGCAAAAGTACTTCAGGCAAGACAACCTTGGAATTCCTATGCTTTGCTAACCCTTCCCCAAATGGTTCCAAAAAGTAAAATGTCCCCAGGTATACGAATTCAAAACAAACACTATTAGGAGGTCTGCACAAGTCATGCACATTGGAGATTACGACATGATGCAAATTACCCACTTCTAAAATTTTATTTATTTTCAAGTCTATGCATTACGTAAATAAACACAGCGGCTGACCCCTTATCAATATATTAATTGTATGAATAGACAATGATGTGAAGTCTCAATTAAGGAGATGAGACCATGTTGTTCTGATCCAATGGACACCACGTCGGCCAAGGTAGTATAAATAAATCCTCTTTGTAACTTAAAAGGGGTTGGAAAAATTCGAGTTAAGATTTTATCATTTTCTCATGTCTTGAACTTTCTAATATGGAATAAGTAAGAAATACTGACAAATACTCTTACAATCCATTTTCATCTCACATTACACACACTTAGTAGAAAAATATCTAAATAAATCTTATAATTTACAATACTCTATTGTTTTCTATCGTTCCACATATTCTAGTGAAATCTTTGGTTAGTAGTTTTGGTCCTTGTTTGGGGGATCATTGATAGCGTGATCATTTTTGTTTCACTCTGTCGAAACTCGAACATCTTTGTCTCTCGCCGTGAAGCACCTCATGTGTCCAAATATGCCTCATTTCTTATCGTTTCTCCGGTAGATATGCGTCGGAATTAGCTTGACGTGGCAAGAGTATGTCCGACATCTATTGACTTATTTTTTGGGGTCAACATATATCATACATCAATTCAACTAATGACCAATTAGTCGGAAAGCATTAAACTCATAACAATCATTTAAACAAACAAATATTTAAAGTGTCAAATTCGAAAATTAACATAAAAACTTCAAGTCGACGTTGTCCTAACATTTATGCTACTAGCCAAGCATAATAATAATAATAATAATAATAATAATAATAATAATAATAATAATAATAATAATAATAATAATAATAATAATAATAAACAAAACATACAATTGGAATTGACAAACATCACCCCGAAATTGAAGGTTGGGAAGAAAGACAGAAACAATCTTAATTCTTGAATACCTTAAATACTTCATCTTCTTCAATTTCAAGCAATAATGGATGGATGGATGGATGGATGTAGAATTGGTATCTTGTATAAAAAAATTCTTCAAAGCTTCGTAAGAAATAAGAAATTGCAATCAAGAACCTCTTTTTCTATATTTTTTATGTGGAATATATGTACAAGAGTCTTCTAGCTTCCTTCATTTGTTGTGGGTGAAGCCTTGTATATATAAAGCAAGATTTAGATTAAAAAAAAAAAATGGTTCCCTAATTGTTTTCCAAAGAAGATATTGAATCAAATTAGAAAAGAAAATAATTATGACGAAATTGGCATGTGTGATCTCATATAGGTAAATGGCCTAGGATTGCATAGGCCAGATGATTTGCTTTGTGGTTTTGATTTTGTGTTTTGCTCCAAGTACAGGAGTAAGACCTACATGGGCTTGTCAGGTTATTCACTCTAGCGGGACCCCACATATTTTTAAAAAGAAAAAATGAAAAAAATACACCCCCTCTATTAGTGGCCTAACAGTGAACCCACCCCCTTCCCCTCTACCTCTACGTATATCACTTCCCTTTGATTTTAATGCACTTGCGATTGCACAGGGTCAACCCTTATAATTTCAAGGGTTCAACTTTGTGCTCTGTTAACTTTGGTTCCTGATTTTTCCTCTTTGTTACAAGTCCCAAAACTTTCCAAACGTAGTACTTGGCTCCCAAAGCTTGTGAATCACATCTAATTTCCCTCTTGATACTTTCAAAATTGATCATTGTAATCCAGTTGATATTCAATTACTTTGAATAAACTCAAATTATACACAAAAAGGTTTTTCCATATCAAGTACATCCAAATACATTAAAGTCGGGGGTTTCCCCTACAATTAACGTATTTTAACCTAAATTTGGTAGATGTGTGTTCAATTAGCCACAAATGATTAAGAATAAAGTTCTAAATAATTACACTCTCAAACTAAAATCTTGCTCGTTCTAAGACTATTTATAAAATATACAAGTAAACAAATATTATAATCAATGCAATAGATAAGTGGTTACTTTTTCTATCCTAAAAATGTAAATTTACCATTTTTCTCTCATAGGATGAACACATCTAACTTGTCTTTCAATCTCTCGCCCAAGGTGTTTTATTGTAACATTGATTTTACAACACCCACTCCTTTCTCGTTCGAGTTTGGTTAGGTTTCAGTACCAATGCAAGTTACTACCTCAGTATGTGAAGTTTGGAAGTTGAGATGCTCAAACTTAGGGAGAATCATCACAAAGGCTAATAACCTTACCAGAAATGTACGTCAACATTAAGCAACCAAGGCATATCCAAACATAAATAATTATAGTACTAATTACTGGTTTGTCGCTATCTCTACACACTTTCATGTGTTTTTCTTTATGTAATTTTTCATTGTTTTTTTTTCTTTTAGATTTTTTCGTTGATTTTCTAAGGTAGTTTTCAATATATATTATAAGCAATCTTCTTTTTCAGTAGATCATCTCCTAAGTGATGGTGATGACTAGGGTCTAATTACTCAAAATTAGCTCCACATTACGATGTAGGTAACTTTTTTCTACGTACAGTAGTTAGTGTAATGCCTTTATTTTTTAGGACAAGTAATTGAGTTCAAAGCTCCTACTGTAATCTCACATGAACGACTATCAAATTACAAAAAAGTCATATCATCTAGTCACAATTTATGCACCATAAATATTTTCAAATATTCATCAATTAGCCGGCAAGACTATTTGATTCACGCAAGCACAGAAATAATAATGGAATATTTTTCATTTTTTCAAATTTAAATTTTTTGTTATTAAACCACATAAGCAAGCAAATAATAATTAAGTTTTTACTACTCTAAAATTAATAAGTAATGCTATTCATAGTCGCTCACTATCGATAATCGTCCTATGTGACAGTTTGTTATTTGATGACTTGCTATTTGAGGTAATAACATTACAGAAAATTAGCACCTTAAATAACAAACTGTTATATAAGGCAACTACTGACAATGAGCGATCATTAATATTATTCAAAATTACAATATACATCATCCTCAATGTATGTACAAATATGCTTAAGATTGTTAGAGATACTTGCTGTATATATGAAGATGTTCTTACCCTAGCAATTGATCTTGTATCACTTTCATTTCCTTTGTTCTACTCGCAACATGGTTCAACAAGGCCTGAAAGAGAAAGACAATTCATTACCAACGTAATAACACATGAGTTAAAGTAATTCCTATATATTGATTGGGATACTATACCCTAAGTATACAATACTTAAGAACTTTAGTCATAACAATTAAACATGTCTAAATACTAAATACAATTCTAACTCATCACATGCAAAACAATTACTAAAATTGTAATAAGTAAGAGGGTAAGAAATATGTGGTACTTTCTAATAAGTTTTTGTTTATAGTCGTAAACCGACTTTTGTAACGATATTTCATGGTACTTTAAATTGTACTTTTGATGCATTGCTGAGTTTGGTTCAATTGACTTTGCCCCCATTCCTCATTGATCATTTCTTTATTATTGATGAAAACTTGTGTTTACAGGCCAAGAATTAGTTTTTTTAAAAAAAAAATCGTGCTATAATTGCTTTTCCGAAAGAGTTTGAATCAAATTAGGAAAAAGAAAAATTCTGGCGAAATTGGCGTGCAATCTCAGGAAAATGGCATGCGATTACACATGATAGATGATTTGCTCTCTGTTTTTATTTCAATGCTAACGGCAAGGGTTCAACTTTGTCCCATTTTCACTTTAATCATCCACATCCATAATTAATCACTAATTGATCTGGCGTAAGTTCCAAAAGTTTGAAATTAAGTTCCCAAAACACTGGATTTAATTTCCGAAACTTGTGAATCTTCTTTGATTGCTTTCTTAATACTTTCAATAAATCAATTGCAATTTGATTGATCTTTAATTGCCATGAATAAACTCTAATTATGATTCAAAAATTACATTCTTCATGCAATTGCATCCAAATTAATTAAATTAAAATCGGTATTTTACCTACAATTAGCATATTTTAACCTAAACTAGGTAATCTCCACTCAATCAACCATAAATAATGAAGAATAGAAGCCCAAATAAGCGTAAACTATACAATTATCACAAGTTTAGGTCTAGTGCTCTTAATATGTAATTATATATTATTAAACCATTCACACGCACCATTATAAATACTGTTAATATACTAAGAAAATTCAAGTTTCTCAAATCTTTTAGTTCCAAGTGGTTATATGAGTTAGTCTCCAAATTTTAGAAGCTGATTTTGACTCCCTCTATGTGGTACAAAGTCTGAAAGATGATTTTAGTTCTGCTCCTAATGCACCTATTTTTTAGGGATAGCATTTTTAAAGGATGTGGGTTGTTATGACTCGTTACTAGGTACTGCCACGTGGCCATCTTAATTAGGCCGTGGGCCTCTTGCTATATTATCCGAGGCCCATGTACATCCAAGGCCCTTATTATCCGAAGCCCTTATCCCAAGGCTTTGCCGAGACCCATGTACATCCGAGGTTATATTATCCGAGGCCCATATACATTCGAGTCTATATTATTCGAGGCCCAGTGCTATTCCGAGGCCCATTATCTGAGGTCATTGTTGTATCCGAGGCCCTGCCACTTTTGAGGCACCTTGATCCGAGGCTCTTTAACTGGTGACGGCCCTCATGCACAGATTGTTACGAATGATTGATATGACCTTTGAGAAAAGTATGCAAGTGTCTTGTCTTGTCAAATGTAAAAGGCTAAAAGCATTTAATGTTTTGTAAGGCTAGAAAGTCAATGTGGTGATTGCTAGGACTTGACGCCTCGGCCAAGGAGATGAGTCCACGTGTAAATTGATCCAAAGGTCACCATTTCATTTGTACTACTATAAATACCCCCATCCATGTAATATGTAAAGACTAATAATGAAACTCTACATACTTGGAGTTATATAATTTTCTCATCTGCTATCGCATTTCAACTACAAATCTTGTTATTTGTCGATTGGTTTCTTGTACATTCGTGTTTCGTTTATCTCGTCGGAGTCCGAACGGAAACATCTCGTGTCGTTGAGCTGCTCACACGTTCAATCTCCGGAGTTATCATGACCGTTGATCGACATTAATGTATTGGATTTGGCTTGTGTATGCACGAGTAGGCCCGACATCTGTTGACAACATTTTTGGGGTCAAGAGATTGGTGTCGTCTGTGAGAAACCACACTATAACCACGAGCAATCTCGTGGAAAAAGCTATTGAAGATATTTTGAAGCATCCCCCTTGAAAAATGATTTGTTCTTGAGGAAAGAACAAGAGGAAGCCCCCAGAGTTGAAAAGAGATGAGCAACCCCATGGGAAAAGCTTGCTAAGAGAAAAGATTTGGGCATCCCCCTCGAAAAAGGATTTGTTTTTGGGAAAAGAGCAAAAGGAAGCCCCCAAAGTTGAAAAATATTCAAAGTTTTAGGGTTGGAAAGAGATTTGCTCAGATGGTGAGGCTGCTGAAGATGCGGATGATCCCCGAAAAAGGAAAGGCCGTTCAAGTGGCTTCAAATAAGAAGACCCCTTGAAAGGGGCACCTACAAAGAAGTGGCCACATGTGATAAATTAAGAGGCCTCATTCTTGAACCATGTGACTTTACCTCTACACAAATATTTCATCTACTTTAAATACAGTGGCCTCATCTTTACTTATACTTCAGTAAGCAAGAGCCTCAGCCTTGCCTATGCTTCAGCATCTAAGGACCTTATCCTTGCCTATGCTTCAGAACTTCAGCATGCAAGGGTCCCATCCTTGCTTATGCTACATCACTTCAGTATGCAAGGGCCTCAGCATTGCGTATGCTTTAGCATGTAAGGGCTTTATCCTTGCTTATGCTTCATGCTTCAGCATGCAATGGCCTCATCCTTGTCTATGCTTCATCACTTCAGCATGCAAGTGTCTCATCCTTGCCCTTGCTTCAGGACTTCAGCATGTAAGGGCATCATCCTTGCTTATACTTCATCACTTCAGCATACAAGAGCCTCCGCCTTACCTATACTTCAGCATATAAGGGCTTCATCCTTACCTATACTTTAGAACTTCAGTATGCAAGAGCCTCAGCATTGCCTATGCTTTAGCATGCAAGTGCCTCATCCTTACTTATGCTTCATCACTTCAGCATGCAAAGGCCTTAGCCTTGCTTGTGCTTCAGCATGCAAGGGCTTTATCCTTGCTTATGCTTCATCACTTCAGCATGAAAGAACATCAGTTTTGCCTATGCTTTAGAGTGCAAAGGCCTTTTCCTTACCGATGCTTCACAACTTCACCATGCAAGTACCTCAGCCTTGCCTATGCTTCATTACTTCAGCATGCAAGTATCTTATCTTTGCCCTTGCTTCAGGACTTCAGCATACAAGGGCCTCATCATTGCTTATGCTTCATCACTTCAGCATGCAAGAGCTTCAGCCTTGCCTATACTTCAACATGCAAGGGGCTCATCCTTGCCTATACTTCAGCACTTCAGCATGCAAGAGTCTCAGCCTCACCTATGCTTCAGCATGTAAGAGCATCATCCTTGCTTATGCTTCATCACTTCAGCATGCAATTGCCTCATCCTTGTCCATGCTTCAGGATTTCAGCATGCATGGACCTCATCCTTGCTTATGCTTCAGCAATTCAACATGAGATCCTCATTCCTTGAATAAAGGAAGAGGTAAATCGTCAAATGCTAATTACTGGTCTCGCGAGATGGTCATTCCTCGCCTCTCACTATCGTTGAGCCTAGCTATAAGACCTCGTCATTTTGAGGCCAGTCTAACTGTAGGACCTTACCATTCCTAGATTAGTTTATAAGACTCCGATAGTTCGAGAGCTATTCGCAGGATGTGTATTCCCTGCCTTCTAGGTGCTTATCCATGGTTAAAGACCTCATTCCTTGAATAAAGGAAAAGGTAGTCCTCATTCCTCGAATAAAGGAATAGGTGGCATTATCTTGGAGTCCTCATTCAGGAAAAAAGTTTGCAGTCTATAAAATTGAATTTGCACAAAAATTATAAAGTACCTCATATTGATAAAGATCAAAGAGGAGCCTCCACATGGATGAATCATCCACCATGTGGAGAAGCGTGGGCGCCTCGGAGAAGGGGATCGGATCCCAAAAGGGATTACCTCATTAGCTCTCCTAGGCAGACATCACAAGTCTCCGATGATAAAGCTGAACGTCATGGAAGAAGCCTCCATATGGATGAACAATCCACCATGTGGGAAATCATAAGTGCTTCAGAGGAGAGGCTGGAGTCCCAAAAGAGGACCACCTCGTCTGAACTTCGAGGCGTACATCACATGCCTCCTTTTGGCGAAGCTGAACGTCATGGGAGAAGC